>JAPQVY010000001.1:24465000-24752500 GCA_028535165.1 Quercus tomentella | reverse complement strand
CATAAGTGAAGACCGACAGCTCCGAGCCATACACTTAATACTTAATTTTAAGCCCCTGTCAAATGCATTCCAGGATGAGGGCCATGCAATAAGAACCGGTGATCCCACACTAGCTCGGATAGACGTTTTTGTGCCTGGTTTCTTAGCCCAAAGAGATCTTCCATCGATTGAGCTGCCTCTTCAACGTTCTCCCCTAGAAGTAGCCGTTCCGAGGGAGGAAACTACCTCCTCGCGCCTCTCCCTTGAAGCCGAGATTGACCAATTTTGCTTCGAAGAAAAAGAAGGGGTGCCAGAGAGGCCTGTGGAGCTCTCGGATTTTGAAGTTGAATTTGACAGACTTTTCGCGGCCCAATCTCCGAGACTTGTAGTCGCCCAGGTTGATCCCAGCTCCGAGGAAGAGGAAGAAATGGCCTTGAATCAGAGGAGAGGCCTTAAAGATCTAGTAGTTAGGAGAAATAAGGGGTCATCATCTAAGGAGGCCCTGAAGACTCAACTTCCTGCCAATCTCCCCCCTCCTCCTCCTCCCCCTATTACTACAGTCGGACTGCTCCCTTGTCCTGACTTAAAGAAGAAGAGGAAAGTGCAAGAAGTAGAGGAGGGCGAGGTGGTTCCTTTGAAGGGGGCAAAACAGCCCAAAAACATCAAAGATAGATGGGCATCCTCCGCAGACAACAGGGAGGACCCTATTGAGGCTGAGGTGCGTTGACAGCAGCGTAGTTGGGCTCCGAGGCTGGAGCTGGATGGTGCTGCCATCCCATGAGATGCTCTGTCCGGGACTTCCAAAGAGGGCATTCAGCCTACATTGCTGAAGCCCTAGAGCAGCCTCTTCTCCTTCCCAGAGACATGGACGCTCTCAGGCGCATGAAGCAGCTCGATCTCTTCCTGTCCCTGAAGAGGGACCTTGCTATGGTAAGCAATCCAACACATCTCTGAATTAAATGATAAGTTGCACTTTCGTTCATCCTCTTCTTCTTCTTTTTTTGTTTTACATATAAGATTCCCTCGTTATTTTTATACAAGTTACTCAGCAAGTTTTTAAGGCCGAGGAGTAGGTCTAGGACGCCCGTAATGAGGTTAGGGCTGAGGCCCACTCCTGCATCGAGACTGAGAAAGCCCTAGGAGCCCTCAAGTAAGAGCATACGGAGCTGGAAAACAAGTTGATCGCCGAGGAAAGGGCGAGAAAAAGTGCTGAGGCTTTCTTGAAGAGCGTGGAGACCCAAGCCAAGGACCAGCGTAAGCAACTTCATATGATTGAGATAGAGCTGGCCACCCAGAGACAGCTGGTTTTGGATTTCAAGGCTGAGTTGTAAAAAGCTAAGGATGCAGCTCGAGTGGTTAGGGAAGCTTCCGAAGCCGCAGAGATTGCATCTTATGAACGTGGGGTGCTGGAGACCAAGACGCAACTGGCGGAGGAGGTGGCGAGAGTGTGCAGGGACTACTGCACCGAAGTATGGGCAAAAGCGCTCAACCGGGCAGGAGTTCCTGCTGACTCCGAGCTGAGGAGCGCTGGTAGCATCTTCTTCCCGGAGGACATCCGAGAAGCCCCAACGATGCTTCCTCCTCCTGTTGCTAATCCTCCCCTTCCTCTTGTTGCTAAAGTCTCCATAGGGGCTGGTAAGGGTAAGAAGGTTCAGCCACCGGCCAAGGGCACTCAATCCGAGGACACTCTCATAATCAGTGATGTGGTTTCCAAGGCTAAGGATGCTGAGTCCAAGTCCAAGGCTGGGGATACCAAACTCAAAGCAATTGACTTTGAGGAGGACCCCCATCAAGCAAAGCCCTAGTTATAGGATTTTTCTTTATTGTACTTTTTTTTTTATCTTTCTGTATTTCTTTTGTTGTGGTATTTCACCACTTGTTTGTAATATACATTACCTTTTGATCAATGAAAAGACTTTGCCTTTTGTTTCTTGAATCTTTCTTTTTCCTTTTAACAAAAGCTAATAGTAGTACATTACTACTCATTCAAATAAATTGAACAAGTGCCAGCAACAAAGAGAATTATCACATATTTATACCGAGATGAAGAATATATCTTGTAAAAAATAAACAGGGCAAACAGCCCTTATTCAGCTCAACACTTATATAAATATCCAAGAACGTTTACTTAAAGCCACTGATCCGATGAGTTGGGCATAATCCGGGATCTATTCTGACACTTAGGAAAATAAGTAGGTCGTGTTGATTTACCCAAGGCGCGTGGTATGAGAAGCCAAACATACTCGAGATTCTGTCCAACACTTAGAAAGGTGTCATGGAGTATTATTTTACCTAAAGCATGTGGTCCGAGGAGCTAGACATGACTAAGGTTCTGTTTAATACTTAGTGAAATGAATTGAAGTATTAATTTACCCAAAGTATGTGGTCCGAGAGACCAGGCATGATTAATGTTCTGTTTAATACTTAGTGAAATGAACTGAAGTATTAATTTACCCAAAGTATGTGGTCCGAGAGACCATGCATGACTAAGGTTCTATTTAATACTTAGTGAAATGAACTGAAGTATTAATTTACCCAAAGTATGTGGTCCGAGAGACTAGGCATGACTAAGGTTTCTGCCTTATAAGCTCTAAAGTGAAGGAGTAGTGTACCATCAATTGTTAGCTTCCTTTTATTGTGGGTTCCTCGGATGTACTGATTTATAGCTTTTGGCTTTTACACAGCATCCTTAGAGTCCCACATCGAAAGAATCTTCCCCCACTTTCTGCCTTATAAGCTCTGAAGCGAAGGAGTAGGAGCTTATAAGGCAGAAAGTGGGGGAAGATTCTTTCGATGTAGGACTATAAGAATGCTGTGTAAAACCCAAAAGCTATAAATCAGTACATCTGAGGAACCCATGGATACATTAGCAACAAATTGGTTATTCTTCATTCAATATCTAACTGTGAAGAATCATGTATTTATAGAAGACTAACTCTAACCTCATTAGCTTACATGGCTTTCTAACTAACTAAAACTAACTAACTAATTGAAAATGTGGAATTAAAACAATGTTGGGGAAAGAATATCTTGAAAAAACTCTACCTGAGTAGTTAATATAACTTATAACGACACCACTTGAGATTCAATTTTGGGGAGGGAACCCTTAGGGAGACTTCATTAAGGATAATTTTGTCTCTCTTTACTGTTCAATAGTGCGTGTGACCAACCATTTGGTGCAATGTGTTCTTTTTATTATATATATATATATATATATATATATATATATATATAAATGAATTGGTCAAAGTTAGATCAAGTAATACTAAAAACTATACCACTTCAACTTCTAGGTAGGCCACATAGGATAAAAAGTAACATGAGTGGACAGAAAGACATAAACTGTTCTAAGCAAAAAAGAAAGACATAAACTTGAATGTTTGCAAAAGTATAGGAATGAAGAACGAACTTTTTTAAAATTTAGAGACAAAAAACCGATTTTCTTGTAAAGTTTAAGGATGAAAACAATATTTTAGTCTCCCCCAACCACAACTCATCTTTTTGTTTCTCGCCTTCATGCTCCTCCATAGTGAAGAGAACCCATAAATTATCTGATTTTATTGGAGATAAGTGTTGGTTATCTATACTACTATTTAAGGGGATTCGCTAGTTCGGGATGATCATTTCTTTGATTCAAAAATACCTCTACAACCCTAAGCTTAAGTAGAGACAAAACTAAAGGGCACTCTGGTAAAAATACATCTCTTACTCCTACTAAACATTTCCTACAAAATAGGGCTATTCTCTATTCCAACTCCTCATTTTCCTTCAATCACTAAGCCCACATCTTCATTTTTTTTTTGGTAACCTTTATCAAGTCTTAACAGTTTTTTTTTTTTTTTTTTTTTTTCCTTTTTGAATTTGTGGTTTCCTTACACCTAATCTCACTTTTTTTTTTTTTTTGTTCTGTTTTTTTTTTTTCAATTCTCTTTTTCTTTATTTTGAATATTTTTTTTTAAAAAAATTTGAAATCCTCGCAAATGTTGATTAATGTCTAATTAATCCCTGATGTCTTCAATGCCTTACAAAGAAGATCTGTCTTCCTGTCTTTCATATACGTTACTGAGGGAAGAGCTTGTGTCCAGTGCATCAGTTGCATTGGACACATTAAGATGCAAATACATGTTCAATTTTAGACATGTGTCCGTATCCTAAGTCTAATGCACTAATGCATAGGACACAAGCTTTGTCCCATTACTAATTCATCAATCAATGTTGACCAATAAACAACATCCCTATCCACCATCTTGTCAAAAATGTGCCTAGATTGTATATCCCTACCCGTATGTAAGTTTGGACTTGTAGACAGCAACAACACTAGATTTGGTGACCTTTTCGATATTGAATTTTCATGTCTTTAGGCCAGTCATGATTTAGGCACCACAATATTGTTGCCATCCACGAAAAATTATTCTTTCGGGTATTTCATCGAACAAATTTCTAGTCTCTTTAAGCTTCCCTGCCGGCATAGCCAAATTTCATTGTGTTCCAAGATCAACAATTCCTTTCACCCATTTTGTCCAACATTTTCTAGGAATCCAGTACATCCTCATTTCACATACATGTCAAGGAAATGATTACAAATGAAAACCTTGGGCACAAGGGTGTTTGTCACCTGAGCCTACAAAATTTTCTCTCCCAAGATTGGCATCAAACAAAAATGACATTTTACCTCATTATATAATATTGCACAAGTAGCCACCTTTCTTTCTAAAATAGCAATTTTAGCTTTTAGCAATTTAAAAAATTATTTTATTTATTTTAACACCACACTTTTTAATACACTTAACATTAAATATTCTATTCTTTTGCCCGTTCATTTAAATATTCTTATTTTATTCTTTCTGTTACCCTTCAAGTCTCTCTCAATTTCTCCCCAAAAAGAAAAAGAAGTCTCTCTCTAACTTTCATTTAAATAATGTTTTTATTTATTTATTTATTTTTTACAATAGTTTATTGTAGCTAGGTGTTAAAAAATTATAAGTTTAGCATCTTTGATGTAGTGGGTTTTTTTAGTGTTTTAAGTTCTAAAATATTTTAGCATATTTTAATGTGAATCCTCTTTCAATTTTATCCTATTCAAACTTTTTTCTTTTTCTTTTTTCATCCTATCTAAAGCTGCCAGGTAACCACCCATCAACAAGTCTTTTTTTTTTTCCTTCTTTTTTTAATATTTCATTTTAACTAATTTAGTTAATGGCATTATTTTTTTATGTATAAAGGATTTTTTTTTTAATATTTCATTTTGAATAATTTAGTTAATGGCATTATTTTTTTATGTATAAAGGAACTGATAGATAAATTTTTTTAAAAAAAAAAAATTTAAAAGACATATTAACATAATAAGCGATGTGTCACTTTTATAATGTGTCAAATTATTTATTATATACTACGTAGTACTAGTAGGGATATATGTATGAGTAAATTTATATAAATTACATTTTTTATCCTCACTTTTTTTCTCAATCAAACAAATGAAATTTTTATTAGTTTTCCATCATTCCAACCAAACAAACATGATGGAAAATTAAACTGTTTTCTTTCTTTCCACCATTTTCCATCATTCCAACCAAACAAAGCCAAAGTGATATATTAATTTTTAGTATATCAAAAGCTTAGAATTAAGTTGGAAGAATAAGTGTAGCTTGGTAAGGCAGGTAAAAATGTGTTATTAATGCATGAATTGGTGACTAGGTTTTATTACAAGTTCGCATGCCTAATTTCCTAAGGATCAGAGCTTTTGGTTGCTAGATTTTTAGATGAATGACAACATTGAGTTTTGCTATTGTGTGGACATTAGGACAATCGTTTTGTAACAATTTTGGGGATGTTTTTACTAAAACATCATTGTTGTGTCCTCTTGGTGGAAAATAGCCCTAAAGAATTTGCTAAATTTGTGGGAATTTGTTAGTGGGTATTTACTATTTAGTGAAGCCAACGTGGTTCTTATGGCTTAAAGCAATTATGCGATTTTGGGTAAATACAGCAAATCAATCAAGTGCACATGGGCCCATAGACTTTGCAAGTATTCCCATCTCATTTGGTAAAATCCATCTCTTGGCTCCATGGGTATGCTTAAAATAGGCCCATTCTCTTACCCTTCATACCACATTTCTTCAATTTCTCTATTAAAATTTCTTGGGGTTGGGCCAATTCCAAAAATAAAAAGATTGAAAATAACATAATGGGCCTACAAGGACTGTGCCTTGCGTTATGGGTTTTTAACTTTTTATGGCCCTCTGATAAAATGGGCATAACAGTGGCTATGTAGAAAGTAGAATCATATGTTATACAGGACAAAAAGGTGAAAAGAGGGAAACAAAATATTTTAGGGCAGGTACGGTAAACAACCGTTTTCGTTATTTAAACAACAGTATATACATTTTCACAACACTTTTTCATTCACATGTATTTCTATAGTACTTAAACAACGTTATTAGAAATCTTTTACCAAACGGGCTCTTATTATTATTATTATTATTATGCCTAAGAGTGTTGGTACTTTTTTATGTTTTCAACATAAACATTCAAGGTTCAAATTCCTTCTTCCTCAATTATTGATTTGATACTTTTTAAATTCTTGAAATGTGATTATAAAAAAAAAATTAAAAAAAAAATCTTAAAATTTAGTTTGCTACATTTAAAAAGCAATGCATTTTTTTTAATGATGAAAAGCAATACAATTTAATTTGTTAAATTTTAGGTCGAAATTTGTGAAGGGAAAACAAACTACTTATTAAACACACCCATGGATCATGGGCCAAGGGAAGTCAGTTGACTAGGTCTAATTGAGGAAGCCAACCATGTAGTTATCCCAGCAGGCTAATGAACACTATGCCTTGTCTAATCTTAAGTCCCCTCAGTTAGAGCATTCTCATCAAAGGTGCTAAAAATGCTAAATACTATTTTTTAGTATTTTTAACACCTCAAATCATAAAAACACACCCACAATAAAGATGCTGAATGCTAAATATTTTAGCATTCAGCTACAATGGAGTCTCATCTTTGACACCCTACTGTAGCAAGATGCTAGAGTTTTTTCTTATTATTATTTTTTTCTTTTTCTCTCTCTCTCTCTCTCTTTCTCCTTCTCTATGCCTCTCTCCACTGCTGGGTTGATTCCGTGGTGTTGATCTGGTTGTTGTTGTCCTTAGGGGAAAAAGTTGACCTTTCCGCCCTTAAGGTCGGTGATGTTGACGAAGCCGGAGGAGCCAGCGGTGGAGCTGGTGGCCTAGAACATGGTGGTGGCCAAGGCGGTGCCGTTGGTGATCTGGTGGAGCTTTTTGGCGCCAAAGTAATCGAGGAGGACATGGAGGGAGAGGATGTTTTTGATGGTGTAGATGGAAGGGTGGGTGGAGAGGAGGTCGGACATGGCGGCATTGTCGACAGTGCAGACAGTTATAATGGTGCGGCTGTTGATCTCGCTGGCGAGGTGCATGAGGGAGAGGTCGTGGTTGAAGGTCAAGAAGTCTGGGTGCTGAGTTGATTTGTAGGTCTAGGTTGATTCGGTGGCTTTGGATGTGGAGGTTTTTTTTTTTTTTTTTTTTTTTTCTCTGCTGTTATTTGTGGTTGCGGTGGATCTAGCTGGTGGTGACGATGGTAGGTGGATGTGGTATGGGTGGATGGATGTGGTGGCTGGCAGTGTTGGGTTGAGAAAGAGACAGATAGAGGAGAGAGAGACAAAGAAAGAGGAAGAATAAAAAATGATAAAGAAAGAATATATTAAATGAAGTGTTAAAAAAAAATAGAAGTTTTGATGTAAGGGATATTGTAAAGTGATAACTTATATGTTATAAAGTTGGTGTTTTAGATGCTAAATGCTAAAAATTTTAAGATGTTTGATGGGAATGCTCTTAGGGTATAAAGAGGATCTTATAGCTCTAGCGAATCGATGACCAAGCCAAGCGAGATAAGGATGGGGAAAGACGTCTATAAAGAAGAAGAAAAAAAGGCATATGTCACGTCCACACTAAATGATCCTACCCATTGGACATCAACCATGTGATGCCCCAATTTGATTGATTGTGTGATGTGTATGGGTATGTGATGAGTCCCACATCGGGTATTTACTGGGTTGAATTGAGTTTTATTAACAACTACAAGGAGCCTTAATTATGACTAGTCCTTTTGAAGTATAGCGTAGATGTGGCTAGCGCTTTTCCTTCGGTCGTTAGATAAATTGTAATGCTCCAATTTGATTGATTGTGTGATGTGTGTGGGTGTGTGATAAGTCCTACATCGGGTATTTACTAGGTAGATTTGGGCTTTATTAACAACTACAAGGAGCCTCAATTGTGACTAGTCCTTTTGAGGTATAGCGCAGATGTGGCTAGCTCTTTTCCTTGGGTCATTACATATGGTATCAGAGCCAACCCAATAACCCTATGTGGGCTCGGAGACACTACCCCACAAAGTGGGCCCTAACGAGGACGTTAGGGATTTAAGTGGAGGAGATTGTGATACCCCAATTTGATTGATTGTGTGATGTGTGTGGGTGTGTGATGAGTTCCACATCGGGTATTTACTGGGTAGATCTGAGCTTTATTAATAACTACAAGGAGGCTCAATTGTGACCAGTCCTTTTGAGGTATAGCGTAGATGTGGCTAGCTCTTTTTCTTGGGTCGTTACAAACCAAATGGCATATCTAGAGGTAGGGAAGTAGTGCCAAACCTACCCTCTACCCCTAGAACTAACATGGCGAATGATTTAACAAGGACCCATTACCACATTTGTTCGTACCTAGAAATTCGCCCCTCACCTGCTTTGTAAATATCAAGGTTAGGAAGGAAAGGGGTGGGTCTATTATAGGAGCAAAGAAAAAGACAAAAGAGAAGAACTTGAGGATGGGAAGAGATATACTTAGTGTGGGAGAAGAGAGCTCTTCTCGAGGTTGTAAATTGCAGGTACTTATGTAATTGTGACCTCTACATTAATAATACTAAATCAATAATCTCATTGTGTTGAGTCAGATCTTAAATCCTTGTTCACACTGGAATGACACTTTATCCCAAACTTGGAGGAAAAAAAGATACTCATCTCCCTTGACAATTAAAGAAAATAACACTTCCCTATATAACATTAAGGACAAAACTTAGGTACATTACCTTAGATGCTTTTCCTTAGGTTCTCCTCTTAAGATTTAGCCATATGGTTATTTAACTAAAAAATACACTTTCATCCCATGAGAAAAAATCCACATGGCAGAATCTTAAAAATGGAATCTAAGGAACAGCACCTAAGTACTATATCTAAATCTTGCTTTAACATTAATATCAATGATGGAATATTCTAAACTTTAAAAAGATTCTTTATATCAAACTTTGACTATAGTTAGTGAAAGTATAACTAATACAATTTAGTATAAAAAGAAAAGTTTTTCCAGCACCAAAAAACTTGCAATGGTTCTTGTATGAGTAGAGATCGAGGTACGCATCTTTCATATTTTGCATTTTTTTTTCTTCACGAAATATTTTCATGATTCTTCTTCATTTTTTAATAATTGTGAATTTTAACTTTTTAAGTGTTAAGGGAATAGACAGTTATTGCTTCTCCAAATTTCAGTTTTTACTTTTTAGTATTTAGTTTACAATTTCAAAGCATTAATTGGAAAGTTAGTTAAGTTGCTGGGAAAAAAAAAAAAAAAAAAAAAACAAAAACAGTTCTTGAAAGATGTAGGAAACATTCAAAAAAGAAAAAAAGGAAAAAGAAAAAAAAGATATAAGCATTGCTTAGAAACTGTGATTTTTTATGGTTGAGTTAACTGTGTTTAGTATTTACACTATGTTTGGTTTAGCTATGCAAAGGGAAAAGAAAGGAAATGGGGAAGGGAAGGGAAAGAGAAGAGAAAATATTTCCTTTTGATGTGTTTGAATGAAGGAAAGAAAGAAAAGAAGAAAATGTTCGAGTTTTATCTTTTCTTTGTTTGGTTTGCAAGGGAAAAATGTGTGTTTTTACCTTTGTACCCTTATTAATAATGAGAAAATTCATATATTAGAATACTTATAATTTATAAAAAAATGTTAAGGACATATTCGTTATTTTATAATATAAAGTGGTGGATCCTACATAATTAATGTTCTCCCTTACACTTTGTTTGGAAATGAGGGAAGGAAAGAGAAAAAAATGAAAAAGTAAGGAAGGGATATCATTTCCCCCGTTTGGTTGTACAAGAGAAAAGAAAAGTGAATAAGTTGGAATGATAATATTTCCGTGGGCCCAACTGTATTAGCATCTACCCAATTTGGACGGAAATGGAACTAACACTATGTTTGGGATTTTATTAAAAAATAACTATAAAACCCAAACTATATTATTAGTTAGGCAACGTTTGAAACTAATTTGGTTTCTAACAATTTGAGTCCAGAGAACTCGATTTCCAGGCCACGTAGGCCTGAAAATCGAGTTCATTGGACTTGGTTTCTGTACATGGAAATCGAGTCTATTGGACTCGATTTTCGTTCATCAAAATCGAGCCCAAAGAACTCGGTTTTCTTCGTTCAGCACACGGATAATCACCAAGGAAGAGAACACATACATGCTCTGTTTTACTCTCCACAAAACAGAGTATACCGAATCACAAGCATGGCCCCCTCATCAGACCAAAACTCCACAACACCAACTATCACTCTTACCAACTATCACTCCCATGGCTCAGGTCTACACATTGAGTACGGATTCATGGAGAAGGTTTGTAATATCGTTTGGCTCCAACCACAATGTTGGGTCTATTGATCATACATATGGAAACCCATGTTTGTTTTTTAATGGAGCTCTGCACGCTTTAGCGTTTACTGAGGACCGCAGTTACAGTTTGTGTTTTATGTCAATGTCAATGATGAGACATTCCAAAAGATAATACTCCCGGAGCATGACTTTAACTTTTACGAAGGCAAGTTTTCCCTTGTAGTGTTCAAGGGATCGTTGGCTATGATTGGTTTTTTTGAAACTGAGTATTTAGATATTGGTGTGGTTGATTCTTGGACGAAAATAACTGTAGAATTACCTCGAAGGGTAGACTCAACCATTCACAGGCCAAAGGAGGAATGTCTTGCTGCAGTGGGATAAGACTAATAAATCGAGTCCAGTAGACTTGAGTTCCATGAACGAAAACCGAGTCCATTAGACTCGATTTTCAGGCCTACGTGGCCTGAAAGTCGAGTTCTCTGAACTCGAATTGTTAGAAACCAAATTAGTTTCAAACGTTGCCTAACTAATAATATAGTTTGGGTTTTGTAGTTATTTTTTAATAAAATCCCTATGTTTGGTTGTAGTCATGGAAAAGGAAAAGAAAGGAAATAAGAAAGGTAAGGGAAAGAGAAAGAAAGATAAAGCTTACTTAGGACCCGTTTGGTAGAGGAGTTTGAGTAATATTGTTTGTAGTTTTTTGAAATACATGTGGGTGAAAAAATTGTGTGAAAATGCGTGTGAGTTGTTTAAAAATTGAAAATATGTTGTTTAGATAGTCTACGGACCTAATCTTCAAAGAATAATAATACAATTATTATTATTTTCTTTCTGAATCAATTATTCATTAAAAAAAAAGATTGAAAATTTGAAACCCATAAATAATTCATCAAAAGGATCGACTTTTATAAAATTAAAAAAAAAAAAAAAAATCATCGTCGCCTCGACCTTCACGTCAAAGACATTATAATATAGTCAAACTGTAATAAGCACTAAAGTAGAGTGGGGTAGGTGAACAAGGACTGAGATCAGAGCAATATTACCCTTCTCTGTCTAACACAAATTTTTAACTTCTATATTTATTAATTTTTACTTTTTTTAAAAAAAAATTTATTACCAAACCAATAATAGTAATTTAGTAAAAATATCACTTGTTTTGTTGCTTCGCTTCTCGTTCCGAAAGGATGCTTCCAGGTTGAAGGTAAAAGAGGCAATAGCGGAGAAACAGAAAAGCGTATATGATGATTTATTTGTGTATTTTAGAGTTTTATTTCCCTTTCAATCTTTCTTTCCTACGAAAGAAGAAGCCGTTGAGATGATACCCTTCTGCTACTCGGCACATCTCTTTTTTCATATTTATATATTTATAATGAATTTCTACTTGATACTGAGATATTCAAGTTGAATCCATGCCATGATATTGATCTAAATTTCAACCATTTACACCCTTTTACATTTTCAAAAGCTTAATGAGACAATGACATGTACACAGATGTACATGGAAATCATCAGGCA
This sequence comes from Quercus tomentella, assembly GCA_028535165.1. Taxonomy (NCBI): domain Eukaryota; kingdom Viridiplantae; phylum Streptophyta; class Magnoliopsida; order Fagales; family Fagaceae; genus Quercus; species Quercus tomentella. The sequence continues at coordinate 24,740,322 of JAPQVY010000001.1, read as the reverse complement.
CCTTTCTCCATATAGCACTTATATTCAATACTTACTCCATACTGCAGTTATATTTTCAATTATAGTTAGAATCCTAATAAATATATATTAGACAAAAATTAGCAAGATGTCCAGAGAGTAAAATTTACTTCCAAATGCAAATTCATGATCAATTGACAATTAAACTCCATGTAATAAAATTGTCTATGTAAAAAATATAATAATCTTGTCTATGTCATTTCTCAAGTATTAACTACTTAAGAATGCTTCACCGAAGATAGTTTTCACTAAATGCCTAACTTTAGCATGTCTAAAACGTTTAAGGAATTAATTTTTTTTCCTTTCTTATGAAAGTATTTACCAAATCACATGAAGTTCAAAGTCAGAGGAAGCACTACCTCTTTTGTCAAATGGAGGGAAGGATGAGACCCACAAATGCTAGTCACAAACAATCATCCATCCTTATTCCTTAACACTGTTTCCTCTTTTTGCCTGCTCTCCTTCAACTTAATGTTCATGTCATATACCAATATTTTTCTCCTTGGTTCTGGCACCATGCCCTTTAATGCCATCGCATTGAAAAAGCACAAAGCACCTTGTATTCTTCCCTTGCCATAAAGCCTATGTATCATAATCATAATGCTATAAAATCGTTGGTCTTGTCCCAACTCATTTCTCTCCATCACCTCCTATGTATATCTTACACTTCCCTAATTATCCCAATCCATATACAACTTCAAGATCAAGTTGTAAGGGTCAGCACTCAGCAGTCATCCTACTCCCATTTCTCTATATCCTCTCCAAGAGCTCGGGTACTTCCTCTGGATTCTTCAAGGGCTTAGGCAAGTAGTCGTGAGTTATAGCATTTGGTAAAATACCATATGAGCAGCCGCAAATCTATTAACCAAAATACCATACGTCTTATCATTGACAAGTCCCTTTCTCTTTGACATTTCATCAAGCACTTGGATCACCTCCTCGAAACGTTGTTATTTCAAAAGTATATGAAGAATCTCATTGTAAACACCCACTTCATTTTCTCCCCTTTCTACAAACCCAGTTGAAAAATACATAAGCACATTCAGCTCCAAGTCCCCGTTCAATGTAAGCCCACATAGATCAAGAGCTTGCTCAATATCTACACCGGTTTGTCCCTTCTAAACTTGAGGAGGTTATAGTTGGTTGGTCATCTGGGTCTTGCTGAAACTAGGTGGGATCGTCAGAAATTGCAACTGAATGCGCAAACCAAGTTGTTTGGTCATGCCCAGGAAATTGCATTTGAATACTTTGGAAAAGTTTCAGCATTTGGGTTCTTTGCACCATGAGACTCAAGAACGGTGGGAAATGAAGGGGCTTGTGTGAAATGGGAAGGTGAGAAGGATGGTTTCTGGGTTGGGTTTGGAAACTGAATTTGAATTTCCGTTGGATATTTTCTTGGTAAAGTATATTCTCAATAGTTGGGAAAATGTTCTTTTACGGTTGGATAGTAGACTCCTTGCTATGCCTGTTTGCATCAATCATCATATCTTCCAATACCATGAAGCTATGCATGGCACCGGCCGCCTCCCCTGGCAAGAGCCCTAAAAAGGCCCAAAGACAGTTCATAAAGAAATGTAAGATAAGTTAGATTAGGCATTATAAAACCTGAATTTATGATTCAATTCATCTAAGAGTAAAAGTAAGAGTCACAGGACGGGAAGTGATTTGCATGAAATATATACAATTAGGTACTCTCATATCTACATATTTAACTTCACTTTTATGTTATTTTTGTTATATATTATCTTTGTGTTGTTGGTAATAATGGCTTTACATGCAAAGTGGGACTATGTCATTTGCTAAGCCAACATGAAGAAACCTGGAAGGCATGAAGTAAAAGGAAAAAGAAAAGAATAAAGAGTAAGATAAGAGTGATGTACAGGTGGCTTGTCCGGTTGTGGTCTTAAACTCTTGCTAGAACATTTGTTGTGCGCCTTGCAATTACTTCATCAAGATACAAACAAGGAGCTTGTATTTGGAACATTTTAGTGTTTTATTTTTTGTGTCTTATTTCAATTACCATGAGTAGCTAATTTATAATTAGAGTTTAAGGATGAAACCTTGTTAAAGATTATCAATAGTATTTATGTGATTTAATTTTTCTCACAATAGTTATTTTTTAATGACTTAAATTGTTCTCACTTCATATCAATTAACTAAGATAGAATTCTAGATATGAGTTCAATCATGTTTTTCTCATGATTTAGGATTTGTATTAATTAATTGAATGCTTTGGTTTATTATTGCTTGATTATAAAATTGGATATCTCTTGTGATTTATTTGTCAACGGATACAATTGATAATTTGATTTTATACTTAAGAAGGAAGAATAGCATGCTTTAGATTTTTAAACATAAGTTTTAATGATAGTATTTTCCATGATAGCAAGATTGATTTCTAGATTATCATGTAATGGTTAAGAAAAATTAATAATCATAAATATATGCTTATATGAATTAACAAGGCAGATTCCAAAACTTTAATTCCTTTCTCTTGATTGTTTAATCTCTTTATTGCTTTTATATTATATCTTTTGCTTCTTTTAATTATTTGCTTAGTTTATTTTAATTTCAAAACAATCTATTTTTATTAAATTAGATTAGGAGTAATTTGGTTAAGGTTTGATTAATTTTTCTATGTTCATATAAATCCCTGTGGGTTCGACCTCATTCTTGTCAAACTATACTTCAGTACGGCTCGTGCACTTGCGAGTATTTTAAAATTTCACAACAAGAAGGTATTTCTTGTGCTCATCTCATCGTCTCACATAGGTGCATGAGATAGGCACACATGCAGGGCCAGCCTAAGGCCTAGGCCTAAGGCCCCACCCAAAAAAAAATTCCCCTTAGGGAAAAAGGCTCCACTTCTAATAATTAAAAACCCAAATTTTTATAAAATTATACATATTTTTTAAAGGTTGTCCATTTTTTTTATTAGTGAGGATACTACAAAAGTACAAATTTTACTATTGACTTACAAATTGCCATGTTACCAATCACAAAAAAAGTGATTTAAACATTCTTTAGTTAGATTGATGAATTTCATCAATGAGAGTCAATGTCACATCATATTGTGAACATTTTATAGTGCTTTAAGTGCATTTTTCCTTTTCATTTCTATTAATACTCTCAATGTACAAGACCAATAGAACCCTAAACCAATTGAAACTCTAAAATGTTTCAAAAAAATGTCGCAAATGTGTTAAATCATCAATTATAGATTAATCTTCCCTAATATTTTGCGACTTTAATTTTTGTAAATTGATATCCTACAAAGTCACATACCAAATAATATCTATCTCCCTCTCTTAAAAACAAGATATAAAATTAAAAATTAGATTTTAACTTTACTAAACTATGTATCACTGTATATCCAAAATAAATTTTTTTTTTTTTTTTAATTGTAACATATTTTTATTAATATTTATGGTTCAACTCAATGTTTTAAAAACCAGACCAGACCGACCAGTCTGACCGGTCCAACCAAGAACTGGATGCCAATCTGGTCCGGTAAAAACCATGAATAATGGGGAAAAACTAGTAAAAATCGGGAATTGGAGGCAAATCTAGTTTCGCCTCCGGTCCGCTTTTTAAAACCATGGTTTAACTATGATATTCAACTTTCTATATAAAATTAACATTAGTTTAGTTGGTATTCTCCATCAAATTATGTATTTAAATTAACCTAGATTTGATTAGTATTAAAATAATTTTGTTTAATTAATATTTACATATTAAAAGTCTCGATAAATTTTTCGTCTTAGACCCCAAATAATGTTGGGCCGCCCTACACATATGAAACTTTTGCCACCCAACCATATCTATAAGTTTCAAAAAGTGAATACATAAAAAAAATTTATTTGAAAATAATCAATTAAAAACTCAAAAAAAATCTTGCTTGTTTTTTTTCGGCTACAGTTAAATCAACGACTAAAATTGGATCAACAAAGTGGAGTGAAAGAGTAGGAAACAACTAGTAGCAAGGACAAGAATCAGTTTGACCAAAAAAAAAAAAAAAAGGACAAGAATCAGTTAAATTCAAATTGTATAATAATACCGAGAAATATCGGTTAAAATCAAGCACTAGGAAAAAGAATTTGTTATATTGGCTAATGGTTAGTATGGTCAATTTTTTAGAAGGCATGACTTACAAGCAATTTTCAACTTGGAAACAACAGTGCTCAGTTTTTTTTTGGGGGGGGGGGGGGGGTTTGGGGGGGATCATATCAATTGATGGGGATATAATTATAATTGGTCAGGTCCCAAATTTTCATTAATTAAACATATAATATTTTACTTAAATTCAATAAATAAAATTGTCCTCATAAAGTGGAGTAATGCTAGGAAAATACTCATTCTCACACCCAATACATTAAAGGAAAAATAGAATACAAAACAAATGTCAATTTAGAAACACTTAATTAAAAAAAAAAAAAAAAAAATTCTTTCTCAAAATTTTTTTTTTAAAAAATTAACGAGGAAATCAAACCAAATATAACATAAAGAAACTAATAATGCATATTTAATGCCATAGAATCATCATCAAATTTTGAAAAACAATAGGTTGCCAATGGAGAGAGAGAGAGAGAGAGAGAGAGAGAGAGAGAGATGGTAAAGAAAAAAAAAGTAATAAAGAGTAGATAAAGAAAAAAAAATCAAACGTCATCAGTAGAGGTTAATTGGAAAAAAAAGAGGCTATAAGAAGAGGTAAAAAATAAAATAGAAATGTCCATACGAAGAATATTAAAAACTTTACAATGTAGTAAAATAAACCGTTACATTCACTTACGTTCATTTTTAAATCAATAATCAAAAATTAAATACAATCATAGTACTAAATTTAAACTTAAAACTAACCAAACTTAAATCATAGAAACCATATTTCCAATCATAAATAAAAAAGTGATGTTCTCCAAAAATAATTGAAATTGCATAAGAAATAAAGTTAGAAAATTTGAATATCCTTTTAAAATTGCATAAGAAATAATATATATATTTCATACACGGTTACTTTTTGAAAATTTAATGAACGATGCTACCTCTCATTTAACGTCTTTATTATGCAAATCATTGGTTAGTAAATATACAATGGTAAGAAGCGTTACAAATGAGATTATTAAAAAAAAAAAAAAGATAAAATTAATTAACAACTATTATTATGGAGTAGTAGTCTATGGTTTTACGCATCTAAATAAGTGGAATATATAGAGTTTACATAAAAGTACATGTAAAGATTCACATTATATATATATGTAAAGGTTTTAAAAAATATATATTTAATGAGATCACCAAAAAAAAAATTATCACGCGTAATGCGCGAGTTTTTTTTTTTTAGAGTCACGCATAATGCGTGAGTTTGCGACTAGAAAATGATTAAAATTTAAATGTCCAACGGACCCACACTTATTAGATACCTCAATAATGAGGAGGTTGGCAAGACACAAGAGTCTTTCTTGCCATATTCATGGGCAGAGACTTTGAGCGCGTCTCACACGCTGAAGAAGAAATAAGGCTGAAGGGAATTACAAAAGTCTTCTTGCCATTTTCATGGGCAAAGACTTTGAGCGTGTTTTGCACGCTGAAGGGAATTAATTGATACCATTTGGTTATAAGAGAACAACTAAAAGAGAGACACGACTTGTGAAAGAAAAATAGTGTAAGTAAAAGAAAAAACAAGGATATTTTTCTTTAGCCGGAAGACATATACAAGAGATTTATTGTAATCGATTTGATAATAGTGAAATTATTCAGAGTTTGTTCCATTGTTTTACCCTTCAAGGAGAAAGGGTTTTTCACACCGTTCTTGAGTGTAATTGCTATTTTGGGTTGGTAATTTTTGTGATAATATTCTTGGGACTTAACACACGCCAGTTACTAAGACTATTAACTACTTTGTTTGCATTCCTTTTATTCAAACAAAAGAACAATTATCAAACCCCTTTGCCAATACCAATCTATTCTCCAGTTCTTATAGCATCAATACAATATACATATGCATCAATACAATTTCATCTCTTTAGAAATCTAAATGCCCAAAAAGTTAGCCTGAGCTACTACTGCTATTGGTGACCCACCTAACTTTTATATTACCTTCCCAATCACGGATTGAAAAGCTATACAAGCTCTTTCATCATTCAGTTGCATCACTATTAAGCTTCAAGAGGCCTTTCAGAGACATCCTTTACTGCTTGGCTTTCATCATTAGAAACGTTCCTCTTGAATGATGCAGAAGGATGCTCTTCAAAACTCTCATGAAGTTTTAAATTCTGCAAATTTCCCAAATGCTCTTCACCCAGTCTGTGAACCTGTGTGATTGAGAAATACCAATAGCTGTTCTCATAGTTTATTAGGACTGCTTTTTAGTAGCGAGAGGATTTGATAATAGCATTAAATGGCTCTTCATCAAATAAGCTTTTTAAACTATTCTAAATTCTATCCATGGTCATTTGTTTGAAAATGAAGTAAATTTTGTTTGTTGTTGTACCTAAAACAGTTGGATATGCAATAATGCAAATCTGTTTATCTATAACAGATGATTGGATGAACTCAAATAAGTAAACAAGTAGTCATGGAATGAACCTCTCAATTCGCCTGAGTTGTTTGGTGACATCCACCATAGTTGGCCTTCTTTGTGGGTTTTCCTCTGTACATGATGAGGCAAGATCCAGGAAAGCTTGCAATTGCTGCTCTAAAGTAGCACCTCCTTCCCCGTCTTCTGCCAAGATTGTAGGGTCCACAATCTCGTTTATGGAACTACTTTGAGCACGGTCATGTGTGTATGCTACTAAGGTAGAATCTTCATCAATTGTCAATCGGGTAATATTATAAGAATCCTCTCCAGTTAAAAGTTCTAGAAGAAACCAACCAAAACTATATACGTCAGATTTCTCATTTACCTTGCCTGTTGCTTTAAGCTCAGGGGGGCAGAACCTTAAATTCCGAAAGCCGTGATAAACTTCCACATCAGTTTCACCTTCGGGAATTGATACGGAAACTAAAAAGTTGGACAATTTGGGAACATCATGTTCATCTAAGAAGATATTTTCCATATCTATAGCCATGTAAATGACAGGTCTTTGGAAGGCAGTATGGAGATAAGAAATTGCATGAGCAATCTGCCTTGCAATCTTTAACCTTCTCTCCCACACCATCGGCTGATGTTGTCGTTTAGTAACAAGGGAGACATAAATTCGATCAGCAAGGAAACCATTGGCCGCAAATTCATACACAAAAATGGGAAATGGAGTCTCAAGACAACACCCTATGGGCTTTAATACATTGCTGTGAGCACTCATTTGTGCAGAAATCACTAAATCATTGATGGCTAAATAGTCTGAAGAATGCCTAGTGAGAATAATTCGTCCTTCAAAAGAACCCTTGTACCAATACTTTCCCAGATGTTCAGAATAGTTGTTGGTTGCTTGGCGGAGCTGTTGAGCGGAGAAGGTACGGATGGGAATAGGCTTTCCATTGCAACAGACAATCAGCTTCTCAAGTAACTTGCCTCCATTCTCAACAAATGCTCTCTCTCTTTGTTTTCTTTGCTTTCTTCTTCTATTAAAGAAATGATCTCTCAACCTACTCTGCATAGCTTGAATGTGGAACCTTGCTCTCTGCTCTTCTCTGATCACTGGGAATTTTTAGAATAGTGGTGTAGAGGGAGGGAGGCTCAATGAGCTTATAATTCATGAAGTATTGAAGTAATTTCAGGGAAGTTTCAGGGAAAGTAAGTGGGGCTTTCCTGAATAGCCAATCAACAAAACATAGTCAAACTTGGCTCACATAGCTTTTTGTGCCTGCTCTGCTCAGTGCTCACAGGGAATTTTTAGAATAGTGCTGTAGAGGGAATAGGCATTATTCTGTTCTATTTATAATTTAAGTAAATTCAGGGAGGTTTCATTAGAGTAAGTGGGGCTTTACTCATTATCCGATCAACACAACTTCGTCAAACTAGTTTATAACTGAGCTCACAATTTGGAAATTTCGACTTGTTGCTCACCTCGTGTTGGTAGTGGCTAGAGAGGACTGAGGTGGATCGTTACTTGGAGTGTGCATAGGCTGTATTACCAGAATAGTAGTCATGCTGGGAACATTTAACATTTTCTAAAACGAAAATTAAATATAAGAAGGTTAAAAAAAACAACAACAAAACGAATAAAAGAGAAGTTAGAGATTGTTTAGATTTGTTTAGTTTCAATCTCCACGGTTCCGGAAACAGAGGACATGGTTATTCAGTTATTGTACAGGAACAAATTTTATTTCTCAAACAAGTAGAGATAACAAAGAATTTGAAGCATAATTATTAGTTGTACTCTAAAGTGAAGGGGATTTCTATGCATAGCGACAAGGGGGAAATTTTAGCATCAATTCTGGTGTTGGATGTTAAGGTCTAACAAAACAGAAAAAGTATTCCACTTAGATTTTTGGATGCCTGTTTTGCAGCATGTGCTTCAGTTCAGCTTAGACATCTCTTCAGTTAATGCAGCCAAAAGAACCATTTCAATAAATGATTTATTGTGAGATCATAGGAATGATTATGAGAAGGATCCTGTGGGATGCAGTTTGAATTTAAGCAGGCCCAAATCAGAAACTTAATTTGTTGATAAAATTCTTTTACATTTCATCATACAAGCCTTCTCAGCTCACTAGTGAATGCATTACATTTCCTGCTTTTGATTTTTACCGAAACAAATGGTACTTCAATCTCTTAATGGATGACTTTTACATTAAGATTGATTATATATATTGGCAGGCAAGTAAAAAGATTACAATTCTGGCTTCCAAAAAAAAAAAAAAAAAAGATTACAATTCTAGAAGGCAAATGAACAGCTTGCCTAGGTACACTCAAATAGCATTCTTATATATCTAAAGAGAGAGCTCTAATTTTCTTTTATTTAAAAAAAAAAAAAAGTTTCCAGTTCATTCTTAGTTATCTATGACCTTTAAGTTTTAATGTCATTTTTTTGGGGATAGGATTGGTTTTGAGAATCGAAAGTGAGCTATGAAATTTATGGATCTTAATGCCAGGATTTAGAACTTCTTATTGGTTGTTCCAAGAGTGACCGAAAATTTATGAATATTGTGAATTTATCAATGAAAAATGCTAGCACCATAAATTTTGTCACAACTTGCTTGTATTAGTTGTATGACAAGTTCCGAGTAGTAGAATAAAAGTGGTGGGTTCACAACTTTATCACTCACAACTTGCCACGTGAGTAAATTATGGCAAAAATTGTGGTAAAAGTTGTGATCATAGCATTACTCTTTATCAAACTTGCTTAATATAAGAAAATGTTTAGCAGCTAATTTGGTTTTATTGGTTAAAACTTAAAAGGTCAGAAGAGAGATAGACCAATGTTACAAACTAAAGTATCAAAAAAAAAAAAAAAAAAAAAACAATATTATTAGCTCATGCACAGACTTGGGCGTGGAGTGTATTTGAATTTTTTTTTTTTTTTTTTTGAAAAGTGTATTTGGATTATTTAAGAATAGTACTTGGCCCTTCTCATTACCTGCAAGCAGTAAGCACTAAATTAAGTTGCTTCCTGCCTGGTATACATGCATGTAAATATTTGTATCTAAGATTCTAAATCACGTATTCATATGCATCAAGAACACTGAGCCTTGGCAGCACAAAATTAACCACAGATTGCATCTTGGAAACATACACTTTTCCTATTGAATGTGGTTAGCTTTTTTTTTTTTTCTTTTCATATGATCTTCCACTGCAGGTAGGCGTGTTTTATAATAATAACTAGCTGCAAACCCATGCATAGCGTGTGATAATTTTTTTAGAGTAGTCTCATTAAATTTATTTATAACAATTTGAACTAATCTAATAAAGAGTAATGTATTTCATAATCATAAATATAATATATGAACAATCATAAATCATAAATATTAATTTGAAAATTCATATTTTTATTTATTATAAGAATAATCATAAATCATGAATATAAATTTTGTCGTGCCAAAATGAAAAACAATATAATTTTTCTTAGAAATTCAAAAGGCAGGTTAATGAAAATATTAATTTTTTTATTAAAAGTTACTAATAACATTTTATGAATCACTAAAAAGAATATAAAATTTGGAAATTATTCTTTTAGTTTTAAATAAACTTTCTCAAACCTTATTTTTTCTGCCCAACAATCCAAAACATCGAACAACGTAACTAAAAAAATTAATAAAACTTAACAATGATTAATTGGACCAATTAAGAAAATAATTTGTTGTTGATAATCTATTAATTTTATTTTCTTTGCAAAAATTGCAATCTCGTCCACCCAAAACATATTATCAAATAAACAATTATTAGCAAAATCTAAGAATTAAATTTCTATATATATATATGCATTGTTATAAAATATTAATAATAATTAAAATACAATTGCAAAAGCTAAAATATGTCACCCATTCGATTATTTTCGTTTGATTAACCTTTGCTTTTCTCTGAATAAATGGCAATATAGAGTACTTTTAATACAACTTTTAAGAGTACTTTGTCCACCCCCTAAGGATTAAAAAAATAAACAAATATTAGTAAAGTCTCATAGTTTAACATCTAAATTGATAAGTATAAAAAAAATAATAAAAAAAAATTCAAATTCTAACTTGCAAAACAATTAATTATTAACCCAAATCAAATCAAACCAATGGGATAAAGAAAAAGAACTTGTGATTAGAAGTAGGAATACCAAACTGCCTAAATATGCATAAAAGTCGACACAAATTTACCCAAAAAAATAAACAAATGTGATGTGACAATTAAATCAACAATAACAAAAAGAACCATTCGTAGAATAAAAAAAAAGTGGTTGAAACAATTAAAAAAATCCACCAAAATATTAAAAAAAAAATGGAGAAAGAGAGAGAGTATTGACCTTTTTGTAGACATGGCAAAACGGGTCAGAATTTTCTGACCCAACCCAACCCAACCCGAACCCTATTTTTTTTACCCGAAACAAAAACGAGTTGACCCGGGACCCGACCCGTGTTTTTTACGGGTCAACCCAACCCGATCCGAACCCGAACCATTTTTTTTTATTTTAAATTTGGTAAAAAAAATAAAATTAAGATAATATTAGTTTAATTGTTTGTTGTGAGTTTTAAGGAAACAATTGAGACATTTACATAACCGCATGTAAATTAATTGAAAGATGAATGGTTGAGCATTCTATAATAAGTAAAGATTTTTAGATATCAAATAGCAAAGTACATGTCAAAATAATCTGGTTACAGTCATGGTTTTTAGACCAAGACCGTTCAAAGAATCGGAAAAGGGAGAGGTTCGACGTTTTTAAGATAGGATCGAGGTTCAACCGAGGTCGAACCGTGATGATGTCAAAATTAATTTAATATTAATTAAAATAAAAATAAATGTATTAAATGTGTAAAAATATGGAAATTTACCCTTAAAAAATATTAAGCAATTAAAACAACTTTCAAAAGAATTTTCGTTATTTTTATAAAGTGAATAGAAAATAATAAATATAAAAAAGCTTTAAAAATTGTGTTTATTAATCTTTCAAATAAAAAATGCATTTTAATTTAAAATAAAATCATTTTTAACATAAATTTACAATTTTCATATTCATATTTATTGATGTGAAAGAATAATTCTGGAACAAAAAAAAAATAGAAAATACTATTAAGTTTAGTGATAAAATTAAATCCAAAACTATTAATCTTATAAAATTAAAATAAATAAAATATAAATTTCAAGAAGGACACAGTGAAGCCAACTAGTTCAGTGGTTAATGCGTTGGACAAAGGTCCGAACCTCCTAGGAGGTCGTTGGTTCTATACCTAAAGCATGTGTTTTTCCCAATTTATTTCAGGACCCGTTTTCACTTGCTAAAGAACCGGGTTGGGGGCACGGGTCACGGGTAACCAGGTTGGACCGTCCGGTTTGGTCCGGATTTGACAACCTAGGTTACAATAAAGTTAAAAATATAAATTTAAAATTATGAATGCTTAGACCTATTTTTTAACAATTTATATCCAAAATAAACGGCTTTTCAAAATAAATTATGATATTTCCTCTGTGTGTTACTTAACAGTGATATGATAATCATAAAAGAGACCATGTACAAAAAAGTAAACAATCAAACTTTAATGTATATCTCAAATTAAAATAAAATGCCAACCACAATTGATAATAGATTATAAAATTAATTTTCAAGATTGTAAATTTCTTATACATTTTTATTCCTTGTCAAATGAGTTATCCAATAAGTCATTTGTAATTTTGTTTTATATGTTTGGATGTTGATATTGTGTAGAAATAAAACTTATGCATTTGTTTTATTTATCTTTGTGTTATTTTGTTTTAGATAGCAATGTTAAGATTTGTATAATTTAAAAATTATTGAATAAGTATTAATAAGTTTAACTAAGTTCATTCTTGATATAAGTAGTGAATTCAAAGTAATACATTCTACATCAAGTAATTTGTTGCATGACTTTCCAAATAGCAAATACATGATTTTTTCTTTATAAAAAGAAATTTTCATGTGAAAAATACGGGTCAACCCGACCCGTAGCCCGATTGATCCGAACCCCTTTTTAACTTGCTTGAAATGACCCGTTTTTTCCCCGCAACCCGATTAACCTAACCTGAACCGCCTGTTTTGCCATGTCTACCTTTTTGTCGTGGATAACTTGGAATAAGGAATAGGGGAGAGACGTGGAAATGAAGTAAGAAGAAATTTATATGAAAATTCAGATGGAAGAGGAGAAGGGTGGAAGTAGATGAAAGGTTGAACAAAGTGAAAACTGTAGAATATAAGAAGATATAAAGAAAAAAAAATTAAAATCTAAAGAAAATCAAATGAAAACTGAAAAAATATTATTGTAGGAATGAAAGATTGAACTAAAAAGACAATGGTTGAAGAAGATGAAAAGTTGAACAAAGTAAGAATTGCCCAAAAAAAAAAAAAAAAACCCAAAAAAAAGAGAGCAAAAAATAAGAAAAGATTCTTAAGATGTAGTGCATAAAGAACTTTATAAAATTTATTACAAAACTTCCATTATTATATATAGTATAGATATGTGTAGACATTATTTTTGGTTTATTATTCTTCATTGATTTCATTATTTAGTTATAAACATCTAAATTAAAGTAGATAAATATGTAAAGACAAAATTATATATAATATTAAAACCATCCAAGATGAATGTGTAAAGTTAATAATTTATTTATATTTTTTTGTTAAAAAAAGGAATAAAAGTAAATTCTAAATTAAAGTAGATGAATATGAAAATGCAAAAATAAATGTAACGTAAAACTACTCAAGATGAATGTGTAAAGTCAATAATCTATTTATATTTTTTTGTAAAAAAATAGGACTAAAATATAAATAAGAAAAATAATAATTATGTGGCAATAATGTGGCAATGAGGTGGCGTAACAGGAGTTTAGCAACAATAAATGCTACACTTTAGCTTTTAGATATATATAGTTTCAAAATTTTTATATCTGTTAACCTTATAGTTAATAAAATACGATACGCATTTAATATAGTAGGTATAAAAACGAGTACAATTTGGCATCTTTTTAAAAAGTACGTTTCAAAAGTTCGGCATAAAAATACGGAAATGGAAAAAGAACGGTATGTATAGAGTACGAGTATATTACATTCATCTTTAAAAAATTCGTAATAAAAATACAGAAATATTTACCATATACTTTTTTGAAATAAATACAATAATCTTTGTGTTGTGAAATTTTAACTCAGGTCAAGTTTGATTTAAGTTTTAAAACTTCCTAAAAAATTTTAAGAGTGATATTAGGTATATTACAATTTTTACTACATAGATCTTACACACTAATGTGTCATCAAAAGCAAGAAAAATACTAAAATACTACAAGTTTTACTACAAAGAGTAGTGTTACGGGTACTGCAAGTTTTTCTACATTGAGCTTATTAACTAATGTATCATCAATCACAAAGAGACAATAATCATTTATGAGGTGATTGAAATTCACCAATCACATCTATTGTCGCACTAGTTTTTAAGCATTATGTAGTAAAACTTTGTTGAGAGCCATTTGTGAGAGTCCAAGTAGAAAGAAGGAAAACCCAATAACAAGAGCAGCAAAGAATTGGCAAGCAGACAACAAAACCATTAGGCCCAAGCGGTAGGAATAATGGATTACAGGCCCAAGAAATAAACAAATGGGCCTTGAAGAGGCAAGTGGGCTTTAAGAAGCCCGGAAAGAGAGAAATAGCATCCCATGGGCAGTGTATGATGTGGAAAAGTGAGAAAGGGTCGCTGCAGGCCCAAAGTAATGCAAACTAAGAAAGTAAGGGGTTTATGGCAGGCCCATGAACCCCAAGCATGAGAATAAGGTTATTGGGCCGAAGAAACCCAATGAAGTTAGTAAAAGCCCATGGGAATGTAGAATTAGCAAAAGGGCCAAGGAAGCCCAAAGAAAGCAAATGGGCCAAGGATGCCCAAGAGAAAGACAAAAGGGACACAGGAGCCCATAAGTAAGGAAAACCAGTGGCCATACCAAGCCACTGGGAGAAAGAGAAAACGACTGGCCTAAAAAGGCCCAACAGGATTAAATCATTACAGCAGGAATAACAGAACAATATGGCAGGAAATGAGGGAAATCAAGAAGTGGGCCAAAGAAAATATAAAGCCCATCATCAAATAAAGCCCAGCTCCTGAGAGGAGCGGGAAATCAAAAAAGCAACCCACATAAAAGGTCAAAGAAAACGGACGGCAGGTTACGCAGGCAAGCCTCCAGACCACGGCAGACGAATGGGCAGCAGGCAGATTTTGGACACATATGGAAGGAAGGCACGTGCAAGGCCCATGCACCACCAGCCTGTACCCAGCCAATACAGAGCATGCTGAGGTCGGGGGTCAGAGATTCAGAGGGCATGGTTTGGTGGTGGGGAGAGGGGAAAAATCTATTTTTGAGGTTCCGGCTCAGGCTCTTTCGGGGAGGTGTCCTGCTGGGATGACTTACTACCCAAAAGAGGCAAACTGAGTTGGAACCACTAGGTGCATGCCATGAGGGATAGGGAGAGAGAAAGAACCCAGACCGTAGCAGGAAAGGATGTCATGGCAGACAAGCAAACAAAATACTCTTCTTTGTCTGGTGATAGGGGGTGGCACTCAGACGGAACAGTGATGGTCGGCCAGTACACCCAAACCAGACAAAGGAGGTTAAGGGATAAAACAGTAAAATCCAGTCACGGCAGGCACTATAAAAGGAGGGTCTTGCCGTGAACAGTAAAAAGGAGGAGGAACGACGGGAACTTTGACTAAAAAATAGGAATTGGAAAAGAGAAACTAAGAAATAGGAAAAGAAACGAGTGGGAAAGAAAGAAAGAAAACAACCAGAAAGAAAACAAAGTGAGAATTAGAATGGTAGGCATGTACCGGTAGATTGATTCCCTCTCTCCCTCATGAAATCTTGCTCTCTGTGAAAACTTCAAGGAGCCTCTGTGCATAAACCACTCAGGTCCGTTTCCCTCAGGGCAGTTAATCTCCACGATAGGACCTTTTTCCTAAGAGATTAATTGCGTTGAGAAGGAACGTTCTTTCCTCTCTAGCTTTGCTCCTGTGGACTGAACTTTAGTTGATTTCTTAAACATTTCGATTAACCCACATATATTAACACTTGTTCATTTCTGTTCTGTTCTTTCCCTTCCGTAAAAATGATTATTATTGCTGCTGTAATTGTGTGTGAGGGTTGTTTGGTCATACTGAGTGGTCAGATATTGTAGTTATTTTATTATTATTATGTCTGTCTGCCACAACTTGCCTAAAACAGTTCTGCCTGCCGTGAGCACGTTCCTGGCAAACCTGGCCAAGTTTGTGCACAAGTCGGACTAACTTGAGTTGCAGCTGAACCGGTCCTGACTCCCTTATCCAGAAAACTTGGGCCTAGTGCCGCAGGAAGCAGCCCAATACCGCTAGCACAGCCCACCACTTTATAATTGGCGACTCCACTGGGGAGTTGGGAAGTAGATAGGGGTAAAAGCGCAGAACCCCTCGCAAGCAATGCCACCAAAGTCCAGAACGACACGAAATATGAGTGCCGTGTCCTCACAAGCAGAATCCAGGCCAACAACGCCTCATCAACAGCAGCCTAACCAAACGGAGGGTGCCAACAGAACAGGGGCTGATTCTCAGCCACAGCCAAGAATTCCCATGGACAATGCCAATGCTTTCATTGAAGTATTGCAGTCACTACAGCACTCGCAGCAACAAATGATGGAAAAAATCCGTCAACTAAAAGCAGACAAGACGAAAGAGAAAGGGAGCCAGCATGACCTAGAGCATGCGGTAGACAGAGAAGAGATACTAGTAGGAGGTGTCCCACGGAATACAGAACAACGTTTCATTACTATGGTTGAAGTAGCGGCTCTCCTGGAACAAGAGAGAGCCAGAACACCTAAGGAGAGGTTTTACGCACAAAGGCCTCCTTACCCACCAAAGGTACTCAGCAAACCATACCCCGAGAGGTATGAGCTAAAAGCCTTTGCACAATACGATGGCAGGAAGGGAAGTGCAGTTGAGCACGTGAGCAAGTTTATTGATACCCTTGGCCTTTACGCCACAGACGAGACTTATGTCTTTGAGAATTTTCAAAGTCATTGTGTGACCGAGCATACACCTGGTACATTGACCTAAAATTAAGATCGATCCCAACTTGGGATGACATGGTGGATGTATTTTGCACTAAGTACTTCCATGAAGAGGAAACAATAACGCTTGCAACCTTGCAAGCGACCAAGCAAAGGAATGGCGAAGATTTGATGGAATACATCAAGAGGTTTAGGGACATAGCGCTTGACTGCTATGACCATTGTGAAGAAAAAACCTTAGTAGAAATGTGTATGACTAACATGATTCGGGAATTCAGAGCAGTCCTGGAAAATCTAAAAATTTCCCAGTTTGCACAGCTGTTGCAGAAAGCCAGAAAGACGGCCCAGTCCGTAAAACCAAGCTCAGACAAAAGAAACGTCCCGCAAGCTATGGCGGTGTCCACTGGAGAACGGAGAAGGAAAACTGAAGGGAGGGAATATGACACGCCCCCACCCATATCGTGTACTCCTAAGGAACTGGATGTGCTGCTAGACAAATGGATAACAGACAGAATCTTTAAACCCAACCAAGTTTCTAGAGAACCCACGGAGGAAGAAAGAAGAGACCCTTGCTTTTGCCACCCGTACAACTATGTACAACATCCTACCGTAGAATGCTGGGCGCTCCGCAGATTGGTGCACCCCAGGATTAAAGAAGGGACACTGAAGTTAACCCAGTAGGAGGTCTAAAGAGACCCACAAGGGAAATGGTGTAGCAGCAGTGGTAATATGCGCAGACCCAGGGGAGGACGAGGAGGAGAACCTGGCCCTACCTGCCGCAGCGATTACCACTCTACAGCAAAGTGCCAAATTTAAAAATTTGTTTGACCAGTTGGGACTCACAGCAAAGGAAAGAAAGATAGCTACAAAGGCTTTGGTGAGTATCGCCTCCGGGGCAGGAGTAGAGTGCTTATCAACAGAAATCCCAGATGATAGAGCCCTCTTACAAGAATCAACCGAGATCACGTTTAGCAATGAGGATATGAAGGTGGGACACCCAGATCACAGAAGGCCTCTTTATTTGGCAGCATCCATAAATCAAATCCCCATCAAGAGGGCCTTGGTAGATACAGGTGCTTCCGTAAACCTCATTCTATTGAGCACCTTGCAAGCGGCAGGAATCTCAGAAAGAAAGATCCAAGGATGCCCAATGGAAGTAACAGGGTTCGCCGGAAGGGGCGAGTACACCACAGGCCACATCCAGCTGTGGTTGAAAGTAGGCCTTATAGCTTCTTTAGCTCGTTTCCATGTGGTCAGAACGGAAGTATCCTATCATGTGCTTCTGGGAAGGCCTTAGTTGCACAAACACCGATTAGTCCCGTCCACTTACCACCAGTGTGTGAAAGGAAGATTGAATGGCAGGATGACACGTATAGCTGCAAACCCCTCGCCATTCGAGCAAGCAGAAGCTCACCTAGTGGAAATCATGTTTTACGACCAATGGGCTCCATCTGGGGAAAGCTCGGTTTCAAAGCCACGAGGTACCTTCGTGCCTAGGTGGGAAGATGTCCAAGGTGACCCAGAACCCGATCTAAGGGAGTTACTGGGGCAAAAGAAGAAAAGAAAAGAAACGCCTGCCGCAAAATCAGATAACACACCCCGATGCATTAGGGTCCGAGGCCTTGATGGCAGGATTATGTATAAGTTATGAAGGCGCATGGAGCCCACGGGTGAGATACAAGCGGGCCCCACCCAAGAATGGCAGCACGGGAGTTTGGCGTGTTACGTCGCTCAGGAAAATTTGGAAAAAGAAGAAGAAAAGGATGAGGAAGTTGTGGCAGAAAAAGACGCACAGGTTGTGGTAGAAGAAGAATTGGAAGAAGTTGACCTAGGGTCTGGTTCGTAAGAACCAAGGCCTATCTCAATTAGTGCAAGTTTGACAGAAAAAGAGAAGTCAGAACTGATGCTACTGTTGAAAGAGGTCAAAGACGTTTTCGCGTGGGACTACAGTGAAATGCCAGGATTAGACCCTGGGCTAGTTGCGCATACAATAAATGTGGATCCAGAGGCCAAGCCGGTGGCCCAGCTTGCTAGGATATTTCACACAGAAATAGAAGGGCAGATAGTCAAAGAAGTGCAGAAATTGCTAGCTGCAGGATTCATCAAGCCTATTCAACATCCTCGCTGGCTATCCAACATAGTACCAGTAAAGAAGAAGAACGGCCAGATAAGATGTTATGTAGATTTCAGAAATCTCAACAAAGCCTGTCCAAAGGATGAGTTCCCATTACCAAACATGGATTTACTAATAGATTCTGCAGCAGGAAGCGCTATGTTTTCATTCATGGATGGTTTCAGCGGATACAATCAGAACAGGATGGCACCAAAGGATGCGAAGAAAACCGCTTTCAGAACACCTATGGGCAATTTCTACTACACTGTGATGCCCTTCGGGTTAAAAAATGCAGGTGCAACCTATCAACGAGCAATGACGGCCATATTTTACGACATGATGCATCAGGAACTAGAGGACTATGTGGATGACATAGTGGTTAAATCAAAGAGGAGAGAAGAACACTTCTATGTGTTGAAAAAGGTATTCGAAAGATGCAGAGCTTTTAAGTTAATAATAAATCCTCTCAAGTGCGCATTTGGGGTGTCCTCTGGAAAATTCCTGGGTTTCCTGGTTCACAGCAGGGGAATAGATGTGGACCCGGCCAAAGTCACGGCCATAGCAACTATGAGACCTCCGGCCACGGTAAAAGAGTTAAAGAGTTTCTTGGGAAAAGTCTCATATATCCGGAGATTCATCCCTAGGTTGGCATCAATCACTTCTGCTTTCACCAAATTGCTCAAGAAGGGGCAGAGTTTTGAGTGGGGGGAAGTGCAGCAGACGGCCTTTAAGAGGCTACAACAAATAATGATGAACCTCCCCACGGTGCAAGCCCCTATTCACAAAAAACCATTGCTACTTTACTTGGCCACCAACCCGTATGCCATTGGTGCATTAATCGCCCAGGAGGATGGAGGTGGCGTCGAGCAGCCAGTGTACTACATCAACTGCGCTTTAAAAGATGCAGAGACTCGTTATCCAAGGGCAGAGAGAGCATGCCTGGCCATTGTATATGCTTCGCAGAGGTTGCGTCATTATTTCTTGGCCTACGAAGTATGGCT
Organism: Quercus tomentella; assembly: GCA_028535165.1. NCBI lineage: Eukaryota > Viridiplantae > Streptophyta > Magnoliopsida > Fagales > Fagaceae > Quercus > Quercus tomentella. Next base: position 24,720,580 of record JAPQVY010000001.1, on the reverse strand, counting down.
GATGACTAGGTCCCATGCCATCAAAGTTTTGTTACAACAACCGATCCTCTCTGGCAGGATATCCCAGTGGTTGCTACAATTGTCACAGTACGACTTGAGAATGGGGACACCTGGGGTGGTGAAAAGTCAGGCTATAGCGGATCTATTGGCACAGTTCCCAGGAGAGGAAGAATTCCCGCTGGATGATGAAGTTCCAGGGGAAGTAGCTGTGGCAGAAGAGGTCAGAGAACAGTGGGTAATGAAATTTGATAAGTCTTCTACTACCCAGTCTGGAGGGGTGGGAGTAGTCTTGTATCATGAAGAAGACAAGGTAGTGGCGCTATCGTTCAAGCTGGAATTCCCCTGTTCAAACAACACGGCAGAATACGAAGCCTACCTAACGGGGCTAGCCACGGCTCTCGAAATAGGACTCAAACATTTGAGAGTATTGGGAGATTCAAACTTGGTTATCTGCCAGGCCAAGGGAAGCTTCTCCTTAAAAAAGCCCAGCCTAGCCCCATACAGAGCGATGGCCCAGAGGATGGAAGAAAAATTCTCAACCTTCGAAATAGAGCATGCTCCAAGGAACGAAAACCGATTTGCGGACGCATTAGCCACACTGGGATCGCAAATAATTTTCGAATGGGGTAGTACCAGGATAGAAGTCAGCAAAAGGGAAGAATCCATCATTGAGGTGTTGAAGGAAAAGTTTCGGGAGGAACAGTGCGAAGGGGATTGGCGGATACCCATAAGGGAAGTCTTGATGAGAGGAGAAGATGCCATAAAATTAAAAATACTAAAAGACTACACCTTGGTAAGAGAGGAGTTGTACCGCAGGATGCCAGGTGGGGTCTTGTCCAGATGCGTGGGGCAGGAGGAGGTCCAGAGAAAATTAAAAGAAGTACACGACAAGACTTGCGGGTCCTGCGGGGAGGTCAGCCTTTACTGTAGACTTCAAAGGGCAGGCTTTTATTGGCCAAGTATGGGTAAAGATGCAGATCAGGTCCAAACCTAGTGTGGGACCTGTCAGCTCGTGGTAGACAGAGAGGAAAGTGACGCTGTGTTCATCAGCGAAGACTGGAGAAGCCCTTTCATACAGTACCTAACAGAAGGCATCCTGCCACAAAAGCACAGTGAAAGATACAAGCTTAAGAGGTTGGCAACACGTTACTTTTTGCATAACATGGTTCTTTTCAAAAAAGGGTACGATGGGGACCCCTTAAGGTGCTTGGGCCCTGAAGAAGCAAAAGAAATGATAAAAGAAGTATATTCTGGAGAATGTGGGGAACACCAGGGGAAGAAAAAGCTCTACAGATGCCTGCTGCAGATGGGCTACTACTGGCCTACCATGAAAAGAGATACGGCAGAATTTGTGAAAAAATGCCACAGTTGTCAAGTACAAGCCAACTTGATTCACACCCATCCGCAGAATTTACATAGTATGGTCACCCCATGGCCCTTCCACACTTGGGTGGTTAACTTAGTAGGACCAGTTAACCCACCATCACGTGGGTACATATGGATACTAGCGGCTACAGAGTATTTTACTAAGTAGGCAGAGGCAGTACCACTCCGTAAGGCCACAGGAGGAGTAGTGGCAAATTTCGTCAAAGAAAATATAATTATGAGATTTGGGGTGCCCCACAGGATCATCAGCGACAATGGCACACCATTTGTCAACAGTGATGTAAGGAAGATGCTAGAGTTCTACCAAGTCAAGCACCACCGATCATCACCTTATTACCCTCAATGGAATGGGCAAGCAGAAGCAACAAACAAAACTCTCATAAAAATTATCAGTAAGATGAGCCAAAAGTATACAGGAGGATGGGCAACACACATGCCAGACGCTCTTTGGGCTTATAGAAATTCACCAAAGTCAGTCACAGACTTTTCACCTTTTTCCTTAGTCTACGGAACTGAGGTGGTAAGCCTAGCAGAAATAATGACTCCGTCCCTAAGAGTCATGCAGATGCAAGAAAAAGAAAAAGAAAAAGAGGGAGAAGTCTTTGCGGCAGAAAGGTGCGAAGATCTAGAAGGACTTGATGAAAAGAGAGAAAAGGCCCAAGAACGCAGCCGCAGATACAGACAAAAGATGACTGAAGCCTATGACAGGATGACCAAAGAAAGAGTGTTTGTGGAAGGACAACTTGTGTTAAAAGTGGCAGATTATGTCAAGCGAGGCATGACAGGACCATCTAAGTTTGCACCAAAGTGGGAAGAACCCCTTGTGATAAGGGAAACGCATCAAAGTGGGTATTACCGCCTAACTCAAATGGACGGCAGAGACTTAATGGATCCCATCAATGGGAAGTGGCTAAAACGTTATTATGCCTAAGGAAAAAAGTTATGTGGTTGTCCCTTTTCTTTTGTCTTGCTAAAAGCTTTTATGTTTCCTTTACTTTTTTCCTTCAAGTGATTATGTCACAGGACAAAATTTGTAACGTGCTTTCATGAATATGTAATGAAAAGGTACGAAGTATTTGCACTATGTCATAGCAATAGTAAAAGTAGTAGCAAAGTATAGCATCATAATTACAAACACAAACTGTGGCAAACACACGCCAAATAGGTGCTATAGGAAACATGTAAGTGTTCTGGACGACATAATAAAAGAAGGAAAGCAAAAAAAGGGGGAAGGGATCTGCATCATCATCAATGGAGTCCAAAAATGAGAGTCTGGTCTCCAAAACGACTGGGCCCACGAACGCTAGAAAGAAGGCGCTCGCGACGACCCTCCAAGTCCGCCACCTCCTTCTTCAGAATCTTGATCCGGGCATCTATGGCATCGACAGCTGGCTGAACTCTCCTCATAAAAAGGGCTCGGACAATCTCGCGGAGGTGATCTAGAACAAACCCCATAGCAAAACCCACACTGATAAGCTCCTGAATCGCGGCCCTCCACTGTAGGATCCTCTCGGTAGAGACAGTGTCAACAAAGTTGTGCTCAATATCGTTCAGCACGCACCCCAACATCTTCAAGAAGTACTCCCTGGTAGAACAGCTAAGACGAAACTCTTGCATAAAATCTCCGTGGTTCCTATCAATCATCACCAAGTGGGAAACACAATCCTTGGGAACTCGGAAGCCATAAAAATCCACGAAAGGAGGACCAGAAGCCCAGAAGTCTGTAGGGCCAAGGTCATTAACCTCGGGCTGATCAAATCGGGCAAGGAAGGCTGCAGCTTCATTCGCAGGTTCTGGGATGGTGGCAGAACTGCTACCCACCTCAAACTGGGAAGGGGCAGTGGGAAGTGGACCTATTAAGAAAAACACAAGGCAAAAAAAAAATGAGAAACCGTGATCTGGGAGGAAAGGACTCACAAAGAGAAATGAAGGAAAAGATAAAGGGGAAAGGAAACTTACCGGGGCCAGCAGGATTGGGGGCTGTGGGTACGGTAGAAAAGGGTGTAGAAAGTGCGGCAGGAATGGGTGTTACGGGTACGGTAGGAACAGGCATCCCTACGCTTGCTGCAACTCCTGGTCCCTCAAAAGTCTCTACAAGCAGGGAGATAGGCATACAGATGAAACGCAAATACATAAAAGAGTAAACTTAACAGAAAAAAAAAAAAAAAAGAGAAGACACATACCCATAAAATCAAGCTCGGGTGGAGCACTTTTCTCTTCATCAGAATTAGAAATCCTTTTCTTCAGGATAGGCGCGTCATTAGGATCCTCAAGAATGTCATCGGACCCCTCAGAGGATAAGTCTATGTCAGGACCACGTGTAGTGGAACCGGGAATGGAGGAAGGAGTAACAACCAGGGAAGCACCGTCCCTTGCAGCCTGGGAGAGAGCCGCAAAGGGGTCACTGGTGGAAATAACAAGTGGCAGAACAGAGGAAGCGGTTTTGGTCTGAACGGCAGTAGAAGAAATGGCCCTCTCTGGAGGAGCAGGTGCCTCGGCGGAAAGAGGTGTAGTCTCACCAACCCCTTCAGTATGAGTACCCTCTTCTCTGGGTATCGACTCAACGGAAGGGGTGGAAGTTTTGGCAGGAACCTTATGTGCAGCAGTAGAAGGAGTGGGTGTTGCGAATGCCACATCGGCCCCATCAAAAAAGCCCTCCATGGGTACACCCATGGAGGCAGAAATCTCCTTGGCAGTAAGGTGATATATGAAGAGAGGTTCGGGCTCCTCCTAAAAAAAAAGGGAGAAAGGGAATATAAATACGGATGTAAAGACCAAAGGAACTATTAACTATATGAGGCAAACATAAAGACATGTGGCAGAGGAAGCACGTGCGAAGAAAAGAAAAGGAAAAGAAGAAAAGAGAGATGTACCTTAGACTCGGGCTCATCAAGTAGGATGGGACGGGTGACCGACGAGTCCTCCTTATGCTTAGACTAAAAGAAAAGAAAAGGAAGTGATTAACAAGGTTAGCCACAAGAAAGTTAAGAGGTATTTTCTAAAAAAAAAAATATAACTTACCCTCTGCTCAACAGCAGGCATGGGATGAGGAGTTGTCTTCCTTTTGCTTCCTTGGGTTCTGCTGGCAAGTGGAGCACCTGTAGGTGGCAGTGGAGTAGCAAGCTTGGATTTACTGGCAGATTTAGGCTTGGCAGGAGCTTTCTTACTTGGTGCAGAAATATTTGTCACTTTAACCCTTTTCTCCCAACCGGGATGATAATCGCCAGCGTGTCAGTACCATCCTTTTTTCTCTACATCCCATTGGAAGATGGTTGACCGGTTCTGTTTTCTAGCATATGCCAAAGCAGACTTGGAAGGTAGAAGCAAGCAAGGGTTAACCAAAATGACCATACTGAGCCCATCAAGGGGAATAAGAGAGAAGCCACGGCTACCCACTAGCTCTTTGTCGAATGTAGTCATCACCGCCTGCCAATAACCATGCATGGGAGGAGTGCAGAGACCCTCCCTTAGTGAACCGGGAACTGTAACTGTATTGAAGCGCTGCCTCCAGAATTCAAAAGCAGTATGCCGCAGAAAGGGACGAACTAAAGTAGGAGACTCCATGAGGAAGGAAATATCATCGGGAATATCCTAATCTAACCCAAACTGTCTTCTCACTCGGTTAGCAGGATAGTGAACGAACCCGATGCCTTCATCGGTTAAGTAAGGCAGCCATCCGGCGTTAGTGGCCGCCAGATAAGTGATCCCCGTCTCGTCAAAACCAGCCAAGGGAGTAGTAGTCCCAACAGTATCAATAAACAAACCCATGGCAGAATCTATACACGTATAATTTGCACCCAAATTTCTATAAGCCCTCCAAGAAAAACCAACACCTTCATCGAAAGACTCAACAACAGAATAACTAATAGGCTTCAAGCCAGACCAACGGAAAGCAAGCGGAAAATCAGACTCAAATCTACCGCAGAAATCAGTGATTACCCTTGGACATGTTTGGTACTTATCTCTAATAAAACGAGCAGGACTACACTTTGTCAAATATTGAGCACAATGCTCAAATAGCAACTGCTGTAGAATAGTACAATGGACGGAAGAGGTAACTATATGACAAGATCCCGCCTGACTCTCATCACTCCGCAGGATGTCTAGTTGGACATATAGATGCCCCAAGAACATGGGGGCTAACAGCAGGCTCACCCCAGCAGATATTTTGATGGCTAAACGAAAGTATAAAGGCTTTATGGCATAGTGGGGGTGGGACCCAAAAACAAATTTATAAAGCCAAAACGCAACAAAAGCCGCGCAGCGAGTAGTTACAGAGAACTTGGAAGAGGAACTAACCCAGTATGACAGTTTGGCATTCCCGGTCATCCTCTTCTTCAATTCGGCCTCAATAGCCTCTTCTTCTGGAGAAAATTCTAGAGTGGCAGGATCGACATCACCAAGAATAAGCAGGAGTAACTGATTGGCCACGTCTTCAAGGGTAACGGTAAGTTCGCCGCACGAGAAAAAAAAGGTGTGGGTGGTGGTAAACCACCGTCGGACCGAGTGTCAAAGGTTGTAGAGGTCCCGGAAGTTTGACAGGCAGCGAGACGAGACGATGGCTTTCAGGACACCGGCTCATTGCAACAACCCCATAAAACCCGCATCAAATAACTCATTATCTACCTATTCTCTCCAACCTGAGGCAGTACCCAACCCAAATTCGAAATGCATGGGCACGAGAAGTGAGATGCCTTGGCGAGTGGCTAGATCAGGGATTGAGGATGCTAACGGAGCCCAAGAGACATCGGGGTTTTGCCGGCTAAGGGCAAGCCACACGTGACCTGACGGCGGCAACGCATAGTCACCGGGAACCTTTGGGAAGTGAGGGTGGACTTCGTACCATGGATCGATCAGAGGAGCGCATTCACTGTCGGGGTCACGCTATGCCTCTTCCCCAACGGAATGTTCTGACTCAGAATACTCTGCCTCCTTGCCTACGTTAGGAACGGCGGGAGGATCGGAAGCGACTTCTTTCCCTTTACGGCGGGAAGAGCCTTGACTTTTCACCGGTGCCATGATGAGAGGGTTTGACCGGAAAAGATGGGTATGAGTGTTTGAAAAGAAAAAGACAGTGAAGAGAAGGAGACGGAGAGAATGTGTTCTTGGAAAAGAAGGAGTTTGTGTTTGATGTGCAGAAGGACTCCTCTTTAAATACCCAGGTCATTAATAACGGCACGAAGGAAGGCGACGGGTCAGCCATCAAATGGGATGAAATTAATGAAACGATGGCTATGCTTAGAGAATAACTGCCAAACTAGGAAATTCAAAGAGACAATCCTGTTCGTGGCAGGAAAGAAAAAAAAATATATAATATAATTGGGTCCGTTTGGATTGAGCTTATTTTTGCTGAAACTGAAAACTGAAAACACTGTAGCAAATAAGTAAAAAAACGTGGGTGATTTATTTGGCTGAAAGTACTGTAGCTCAGCTGAATGTACTGTAGCAAATAAATACCAAAATTTTACTCTAATTTCTTTTTTCCACTCCTCACCGTACCCTAGCTAGCTAAGCCTGCCTTCGGAGAGTTCCACGCCCACTAGAGATTGATGAAGGAAGACCTACATCGATCCGACGCCGGCGAAGAGCCCAGGTGAGAAACCATCTTTTGGAAGACAACCCCAGTCTGACGCTGGCGTCTTCTCTTCCTTCCAGAAACCCATTTCACCCTCTTGGAGAGGTAGAACAATCTTGGGCTTTTTTTGTTTTTTTTTTTTGGGTAGTTGCCGTTTTGGGATATTGGGTACTGACGAAGTGGATGTTGTGGTGTTGGTTATGGTGGTACTGGGAGTCCGACGCCGGCGTCTTCTCTTCCTTCTAGAAACCCATTTCACCCTCTTGGAGAGGTAGAACAATCTTGGGCTTTTTTTTTTTTTTTTTGGGTAGTTGCCGTTTTGGGATATTGGGTACTGACGAAGTGGATGTTGTGGTGTTGGTTATGGTGGTACTGGTAGTCCGACGCCGGCGTCTTCTCTTCCTTCCAGAAACCCATTTCACCCTCTTTGCAATAAGGCATATAAAAGAGTTCTTCTATCAGACTCTGTTCCTGCTGAATTGAAATCACTCTGTTTCTAACTTGTTCTCATGAGTGTCTCCGGTGGTGCCACTCGGACTTTGGCGGCGGCATTGGGACCGTCTCCGATGTCTCATCGTTGGGTGGATTTTGTGAGTTTTGATTTAATTTTCTGGTCTTGGGTTTTCATTTTTATAATATTATTATGTATTTTTGAAGGTGATTGTGTGTGTCACATTATTATTGGAGCCGTAAACCAGCTCTTTTACACCACAACCGGTTCCAATATAATCCCAAATATTCTCAACAAAGATGTTAGAATTGTGAATGCCCTTTCTTTATCTGATTTTCAATTGTGGTGTTCTTCATTCTGTGCTTCAAATGAAGAAGAGTTTTGCACTTTGATAAAAATGCACTTTCCAAGTAACAGAGTATTGCCCGACTTTGTTGAGTGACTTGGCGATGGAAACTGTCATTGAATTCCAGTCCTTGAACTACAATGATTTATGTAGTTTCATTGCTTTGTGTCCATATGTCATTTTCAGGCAGTGATCTCTATTATTGCTGTATTAAGTCAGTTGACTCCTCTAGCTTAGAGATAACCAATTAAATCATTTGTGTTATTTCCTGTGATCCTAGGAAAGCGTATAATATTGTGTGACTTGATTTCTTGTTTTTTTCCTGAAATTTGTAGTAGCTGACATTTAGTTTCTTTGTGAAGGTTGGACACTCTATTGGTTCATATATATCTATTGATATGTTCAGGAGATCCTCATAAGGCTAAAATATTAACAAAGCATTTTGAAAAATTAGATGGCACTAATGGTGATGTGTGTGTAGTAACATTATTTTTCTGAAGTCCTATAGAAGGGAATTTTGATGCAACCAACAAATGTTTACAGAACTTGTACAAGTAGTGTTTAGAAAGTCTTCATTAGTCATTACCACATTTATCAAGTGAAGTAGGTTGATCCTGAGACTCCAATGTTTGGTTAGAAAAATCGAGGCATAAATCACTTATGGGAGGACCTGATACTTGATAATGCTTCTTACAAGGAACTGGCAAAAATATTGATGTGTACTTTAAAAGATAAAGCATGACATCATCCCCAACTTGCATAAATGCAAGTTTCACCTTATTCCAGTAATTAGTACAAAAACCATAGTAAACATGGGTAGCCATTGATTTAGATGTTAGTTAAAGGAAAAAAAAAAAAAAAACAGAGAAGTACCCTTTGTAAGAGAAGACACCAAGCTGGAGAGCATAGAAGTTCCAAAGGTGGTGTCAACTTTTGCTAAAAATTAATTTGTTTGCTATGATAATGCTGCCTCTTCATGTTCTCACTTTAAAGATCCTTTTCGTTGACATTTCTGCTGGGTTTATAGGTGATATATTGCATTGGGCTATATCCATTTTTCCCCTTAAACCTGCAATCGACATAGCAGTCTATTGTTGGAAAAATTGCAACGTAAAATTCTTTCTTTGTTATTCATAATGCCACTCCGCATCCTCTTACTTTATGATCTATCTGTGAAGATGCTGGGGTGTCAATGGATTGGGTGGCCTGCTGGTCCAACGGGATATGGTAGATGTATTTCAATTTGTTGTATTATAGTTAAGATGTGTCAGAAAACAACAATGGCTAATGATCGTTTAGTCATATAACGAGTTTTAGTTTTGGCATTCTCACTTGGTTGTAAATGTATATCACTGCATTCTGTTAGACTTTTGACAACTTACATTAAAGCAATTGTAGGGACTGATGGTATCTGTTTTGGAGTTTCAGGTCACGAGTTGTAAGTGTTGCACTTAGTCTCATTGTGGCATCATTGGGTTTTGTGTAGTTTTGTTACTACCCAATGATTGTTGCTGGTCTGTGAAAAACTAATAAGTGACCCAGTATTTAAAGCATATATTTTTTATTTACTAGTTATTTGATAAGTAGTTTGTTATTATGTGTTTTGTATCTGTGGCTATGTTGTTGGTTATGCAGTCTTATCAAAGCCCATCCAACAATGTTACTTGCACACATTCATTGGGGTGTTGCTGATTGAAGTGTATGGGCTTGAATTTTATTGAGATGAGCAAAGCTTGCAGTCAGTTAGTTACTTAGCCCATGTGCATAAATTAGTTAATCAGGTGTTCAAATAGGTGCAGGAAATTGGTGCTTTGTCTTATGGTTTTCCTAATGGTTTTTCTTGGACATCAGTGTGAATTTGCTTGATATATGCAATGCTTTTAGCTCTGAAATCTCAAGGGTGAACCAGGGCCATCTCTTGCTTCAATGTGTGCTGCACAATTTGGATTCCAGCTCTTCAAAGCAGTTTATCAAGGCTCGATCTTCACTTGATGCATGGAGACAGCATATTAGTTCACAGAACCCTAGAGTTGAAAACTGTTCCACCCATTTTGAACAAGCTTGTGGAATCACTGGATCTTCCCAAGGTTAAGAACTCAGCCAAAGGGAAGGTTTTAATGCGTGCTATGTATGGGGTTAAGGTGGAGACGGTATTTATCAGCAGTGTCTTTGCTTCAGTCTTCTCCGGTTTTGCAAGAAAGTTGTTTGATTTGAATGTTGATGACAAATATTTGTGGGCACAAGCTTTGACCGGTTTGCAAACTAGCATTAATAGCGAAATTAGAAATTTATATTCAACTGGAAGATTTACAGTTTCGAAAGAGCTCGAAGCAGTTGATACAAGTGTAAAGAAATTGTATCCCATGATCCAAGATGGTGTGGACCCTATTGAAGTGGAAGCATTCTAGAATTCCGTTTCAGATTTGGCAAGGAGAGCATAGGGACTTTCAGAGGGACTAGATCTTCTTACAAAGCAATATGATGTCTTTTTTCATGTAGTTTTAACTGGGCGTGATGCTTTACTCTGTAATGTTAGAGAGAGTGGTACTGTCTCTGACCCAAAGCTAGGTTGCAAAGTAGTAGAAAGAGTACAATCTTAATTATTGGGGGTAGCTAAAATTTGTTTGGGGTTTGATGTAGATTCTTTTGTATTTGATATTATTCTGTTGATTCTTTTCTATTTGATATTATTCTGGCTAAATGGCACTTAAATAAATCACATTTGTGAATTATGTCATTTATTTGGATTATTTTACAATCTATTTGAAGAAAAACTATTTGTTTTTGCCTTTATTATGCAAATTTATTGTACAAGTCATTGGAAATCTGTTTTGAGTGTTCAATAAATCTTTCAACACTAACGTGTCATAAATTTGAGATGCGAGCAGTGTAGTACGAACGTGATAATTGGCCTTAATTCTACTTGTGAAAATAAACACTCTATGCCAACAACAAAACACTCTTTTGTGTGAATTTGGATAAACTATCAAGTGTCCTAAAAGTTTCTAAGATACAGATTTAACACTTGATCCTTATGCTTCACAACAGAACAAATCCACGAAGTTTGTGAACCATCAGTTATGGTCCCCACAAAAATCAGTTATCGTCCGCACATATCGATGTTGTATATCAATACGAACCTGTTTCATCTCAGGTTCGTCCAAGATTGAGATTGCTTCTGCCATGACATCGTAATGACCTCTCTCACTACCAAATGATGTGCCCCCTGTAGATCCTGAACAATCAGCATCATTGTTTATCTCATGTGCTCTAACGAAATTGTGAAGAACCATTGTAGCAACAATGATCAAGTTTTGAGTGTGCATCTTAAAGGGTGGCATATGTTTCAAAATTTTCCATTTATTCTTCCAAACTCCAAAAGTTCGTTCTATGACCGAACGGAGTGATGAATGGAGATAATTAAACCTCTCCTCTGGACGATGCAGCACTTCAGAAGGCCGAAATTCTCCAATGTGGTACCTCTCCCCCTTATATGGTGCAAGGAACCCTTTCCTCATAGGGTATCCTGAATCAACCAGATAATACTTTCCTGCAAATGAACACGTTTATTACATTAGCATTTTCACTACATTAATACATACTTTAATACTGTAATTAAACTGAATATTTACAAACCAGTTGGAGCTTTTGGGAAGTTGTAACTCTCATTATTGAGGCAGCTAAAAAAAATCCTCGTGTCATGCGCTGACCCTTCCCATCCAACACATGCGAATGTGAACTTCATGTCAAAGTCATATGTGCGCATGCAATTTGTTGTGGTGGTCCCCTTCCTGCCATAGTATGGGAGCTGCTTATCAACATCAATGATCACGGGGATGTGAACCCCATCAATCACACCAATGCAACCCTAACCATTGGCATAAAAATACCATGTGAAATAAAATACGTGGTATGACCATAAAGATAATTTAACTTAAATCAAGTCAAGATATCAAATTCACAAAATACCTTGAAATGTGGCCAATATCGATCTGAATGCTGAATATGTTCTGGCATGTCCCGAAATGTACGATCAACAGGTTGGATAATGTCCGGTGCCATAACGGTGGCTAACAATGTAACTACCGTGGCCACATGTCGATGCACTGTCTCACCCGAGTGCTGAAATCTTTCCTGCACCATTCTGTTACCCTCACCATGACCAAGTACCATCAATGTCATTGCCAGAGACTCTTCCACGCAAACACTTCTGGTACCGTAATATCCATGCTAACGCAGTGTATTACACAATTGTCTAAACACATAGCTTGACATTCTAAAATTTCTTCGACATTTCTTCTCATGTCCAGTTAAAATATACTGTACCCATTCTAAGCCAGTTTGTATATTCGTATGCAATGGTACTTTGGTCATATAGATATCCACGTAAGCTAGACATGCACACCCGGCTAGATATGCTGCGAGTACAATGTCGTCGCTCAGGTTGAAGTCTGCATCGCTGCATATGTTACCGACTTTAATTGCATGTACATTTATTCATGTGATACTATAATATGTAGGCTAAAAACAAGTTGTTAAATTTTATTGGAACTCAAATTGGTACTAGGCTCAAACTATGGTCGTACCAATAAATTAACAATCCTAAGCATATGCTTTCACGATTTCATCTAATATTTCTCAAAATTATAGATTCACATCTAGAGGGGAAAGTATAGAAACTCACTAGTGCTGGGAATCAAATGAGTCGTTTAGCAAATCCATCTTTTTTGTATACGTTGAGACTGCTTTATAGCTATTGAACAATGATCTAAAAGATATCGAGCTTAAAATTCAGAGCCTTGAAATACAGATGATATCTAATGCTACACAACCAATAAAAAATAATAATCAGAAAATAGTATAAGCAATAACAATAAAACATTCAGGGTAGACATCAATATATATATATAAAAGGCCCAAAATTCCCTTTTCTATAGTGCCGGCTCAAGGCCTACGCAACTTAGGCCTAGGCCTAAGGCCCCACAACAAATAAAAAATTTCCCTACTAAAAAAAGACCCCATCTTCCTTAGTAAAAGGCCCAAAATTTTATAAAAATATAACATTTATTATATAATTGGTACTTTTTTTAACATTTTTTAAATAATTGGTACTTGTTTTTTTAAGAGTGATGCTAAAAATACCACAAATTTTAATTAGTATTATATAATTTTATTTAATTAATATTTACATATAAAAAGACCTCATATAAAATTTTTGCCTTGGACCCCAAATTTTGTTGGGCCGGCCCTGCTTTTCTAAAAGGAATGTTAATTTCTATCGTAAATTATTTTATAACAAAAAAAATTCTCTATTTGGTTTCTTTGACAGTTAAGCAAATATTATTTCTTTCCCTACTTTCCTTGGCTAATTGAAACAATTTAGAATTACTCACAAATTTGAGCTGGGTATTGGAGAACACTAGGCATCTAAAACAGCTATAGACATAAATGAACACAAGAGTCATGGTAAATCATTCCAATTTCCTATATATTAGCAGATTTAAATTATGGTTAACCATGCATTCCACTGTCTAGGAGAACTTTACAGTGAGTCCCATAAAAAAAAGAACCCAAATGCCTCTCTCTAAAACTACTAGTAGTGGAAATGAGCTTTCATATCCATATATACAAATTCAACATAAAAAAATATTCAGCTCAACCAGTTGAATCTACAGCACCAACAAAAGTGATTACACAACCAGCCAATTAAAGGGCTTGCGTGGCTTAAGAACCACATTTTGAAAATCAGGATCTGTAGAATCCAAAAAAGTGCAAGCAACATGACAGAAAGAACCAAGACACATAGAAGACCAAGAAATGTTAACATGAAAGAATCATTGACATCGTAATCCAACTTTCTATATATAAGCAAACCCTTATCATGTATAACAATGGATCGAAGTTCAACCATTCAATCCACAGTCTAGGTAAAGTTTACAATTAATTATAAAAGAAGTATGTAGGGGCCTTTGTTTGGATCTGCCTATAACATGCATGAGCTGCACTATTTACAGATCATAACAAAAGGCTTAATCACCCAATCAATGGCTGCAGGTTTTAAAACGATGACAAGCAAGGGTGGTTTGAGCAGCATTTCTCAAAAGCCACTCCACAAATTTGGTGAAATAAATAATCTTTGATTTAAAAAATATAAAAAAAGATGCAGGCAGCTTCCGCTTTTTAAAAGCTGAAGCTTCCTTTGAAAAGACCCAACAAACTAAGCTTAAAGGGTCACTAAATCAAATGCCAATTCCTGCAATCCAGGAAAATGGACTTCAAAGGTAATAATAGAAAAAGCAACACATCTTCTGCATGTGCAGCATTAGTTGTAGCAGATAGCAAATAGTTATGAAGTCCACTAGAGAAGCTGACAGATAGCAAATAAGTCTGAAAACCATTCAATGTTTGAATTTCCTGCAACCATTGAAAAAGATTCTATAGAGAAACCTAAGATAACAAGAAAGAAAGACAATAATGACAGAATCCACAAAACTTCAAATCATACTCCCTGTGTAATATGTTCTTATTGACTTATAAATATGTATTCCTTTGATGCTCCCTGTGTACGAACCATTACTTTTTAATACATATCAAATTGGAATATATCTCATGTGGGGCTTTCTTCTAGTCAAGGACAGAGCTAAAGGAAATGTAGATTCTTTTGGTGGAGTAAACAAGTTGTTTATGAAAGTGTGGAAAAGGGTTGGCTTCTAAGAAAAGTTAACAAGAATCTAGGTACTCATATAAAATTCATGAAGTCTTTACCTCTCTTCTTCATCTTGGAAGGCACTGCTTCCATTGGACCTGTACTTGGGAATAGGAACAAGACCAGACTCAATATGCCTGAGATCCTCTAAAAGGATTTCATAGTGTCTTTTCACTTCCTCAGCTGTTTTATTCCCACCCACAGCCTTGGCTACATTCTGCCACCGGTCAGGGGTCTCCTTATCATACAATGCTAGTGCTTTTTCAAGCCTTTTGTTCTGCTCTGGTGTCGAAGAGGAGCTGGAGTTGAATGTCAAGGCAGATGGCCCCTCTTTGTTTTTTTTGTTTTTTTTTTTTTTTTTTTTTGTTATAGTTGCTTCATAATAAAGACTTTTTTGAACGTTATGATACAGTCTTAAGTTGGCTATGCTGTGAAGAAGCTGGCTGCCATCAAAAAGAGTAAAGGATTTTGTTAAATGATATTACAAAGATTTGTTCATTTTACAGCAAAAGCACTCCAACCTAAAACAAAAATTGGACCTAAGTGCAGATACAGTAAGGAAAATGCAGATAACCCAAGTGCAGATACAGCCAAAGCACTCCAATTATATCAAAGTGCAGATATAACACCCCCCACCCCTTTTTTCTTTTTTTTATTCCCCTCATCTAATCCTTTTTTTTTTTGGGGGGCAAGGGGAAAAAAACTTTGTTGTAACAAGCAATTACATCCATATGGATTTAAAAACAAGAATAAATATACTACCATTGTAGCTTATCTCCCAAAATATATCAAAATATAAACTCTATAAAGAACTTTGTTTTCATTTCCACAGGAATATCAAAGAATTCTCGACAATTAATGTGCAATTAACAGATGCTGCAAGACAGCTAAAATGATCTAATCTATTTAATTCTAAGTTACATGAAGCACATCTTACAATATAGTGAAACTATGAGCCAGAAAAACAGGTGTCACGCAAATTGTATGTTTCTGACTTCAAAAGCTTCCTGCAGGATTTTCACAGCACCATCGTACTTGCTACCTAGAGATCTCAATATGAATACAAGTCAAATGTTGAAAAGCTCTTTGATAGTAATAATCATGATGATGCTGTGACTATTTTACTTAACTAATGAAGTTGGTATATTTTGGGACCAAGTGCAGAGCTAGCCCGGAAACAAAAATGTATATGTATCAAGGTCAGGATGTAATAATGACTTTAGCTCCATTGTATTGATTAACATAAATTGGGGACCTCCTGTAATATTTCCTAGTGACGTGTGTAGCCCTAATAGATTCTAGGAAAAGGGTTCAATTAGGCCACCAATTGAAAAATATATGATCAATTGTACAAAGGAATCCCAGCCCCAATACAAATTTGCAGACACGAGTTCTGCTATCACAGAGGCTGTTCACCTAAGCTAGGTTCTAACACCCCACCCCCCCCCCCCCCCCCCTCCCCCCCCCCAAAAAAAAAGAAAAAGAAAAAGAAAAGGAAAAGAAAAGTCCTAGATCTAAATTAGAATAACTCAACTTGAATAGGAGGAGATTGTGAACACTGAACAGTACAAGGTGAAAGAGGAGCAGTCAGTTTCCTTGAAGACGATAAGTGTTTGTGTTATAAAAAGCAGGCTTACCCAGCTAACTTTAGATGTGTTTGTGACACTTATTAGATATACAAAATTAGTTAGTTATTTAAGAAAACATGGAATGACAGAAAATGATGTAACTGATTTGGTTTCATGTGACAAGTCACATGAGTCATCTTGTAAAATATTGAATGTTTGCAGAGAAGTCAGAAAAATATATACTCAAATTCAGAATCACATGATAAGCTGCTTCCAAGCTCTATCCTACTAGAAAACAAAGGAGGAAATTCTTCAGGAATCAGTAAACTCAAGTGAAAGATGTTACCAAGGCCTAAGCAGGTCAAATTAGGGTCCAAACAACTTCGAATGTTCAATCAAGTATATGTGGTAGACCTCACATGCATTTGTCTTTTTTACACACCTGATTGGCCTAGTTTAATCTTGTTACCTCCCACTTAATTGTTCTGTCTTAGCCAGTCTTCTAGATAAATATCTGGCAGTTTTCTTACTCCGCTTACTTGTGAGCTGACTGAGACAGGGTTTATACTTTAACCCCAGACAGAATAAGTCAAATAATGATACTAAATTCTCTGCCAATTACCTTGGTTAGTTATCTGCAATACTTGTCCGAGAGACAGAAATCAACCAAGGAGACTGCTAGTTTTAGTCAGCTCCTTTTCTGCAAAATCAAACAACTTGGATGAAGCCATGGAAGATGCCAAGAAATCTGTTGAGACAAGACTACGAAAGGCACCTCCAAGCAAATCCAATCCTATCCAGAACGACGTAACCTTGATAGAATTTGTGTGGAGATCTCAACTAGAAAGAGAAATTAATTTACATTCTCTTTCCTCATTTTTTCAGTTTCTTTACTTGTACTGTTCAATAGGTAGGAGAAATGGATCTCTATCACTTTTTTTTTTTTGGGGGGGGGACACTTGCTCTGGTTTTAGATCTCTGCTTTTGCAAATACACAATTCTTTGAGAATTAGTACTATATTTAGGAGGAGATGAGGGAGAAGTGTATTTACAGAATTTTAAAAGAAAATGTCATAGAATGTATTATTTTGTTTCCGGAGATTACCAGCTTCTTGTTGGCTATTGGTGCTGAATATGGTTTTGTTTTAGATTAATCATTATGCTAGTGTTTATAGTGATATATTGATTTTTAGGTTCTCCTTATAACCTTATGTCTATATATTATTATTTTCCTTTTTTTAATTTTCAATATATACAGAAAAATGTAAAGATGTTGAAATGCTACTGTGGCTCATCTTGTCATTATGTTTCCTAGTATTTCTACATGTAGCCACATGTAATGAGCAGTGTAGGAATGATTGTTAATTTCTTTTGGCTAGTTTAGGGTAGCCTGTGCCATGAGGAGATGAAAGGAAGTTTCACAAGTTGATTCTCCAAACAAGAAGAATAATTCCTGAATTTTGACCTCCTTTTAGGTAGAAGAGAACCTTTTCTCCCACAAAAGGTATAATGGTTCCCTCACTCTCATAATTTTTTTGAGGCATCATCTTCTTCCCTAGTGCTCCTAAAAATTGCATGTTTCAAATATATCATGCATGAATTTCTGAGTTTTCTCCCCTACTCAACACGAGGAGCCCATGTCATCCTGGCCACATTTTTGGCCCTAGTCCACCTTCTTATTCTTTCAATGCAGAAGCATTGCAAGACTACTAGAGATGGCAAAATGGGAAATATATGGTTAATGCTTGCAAGTTTCATATACTAGGCAGGATTGGTGAATTTTCATCCCTTTCTCTACACACCAATTTTTGAATTAAGGATTATGCACCTCAATGAATGGACATCGTAACAAATCTAACCTTATACAGCATGATAGTGCAGGATGGGTTTAAGATATGTTCTTATGCTTTGGCCAAAAGAAAACAAAAGAAAAAAGAACTTACACAGTAAAAATATTCTATATGTAATATGTGCCCAATTTGATACTTCTAAGAAAACAAACAAAAAACAGAAATTTCCATAAGCGAGTGACATATTGATGCAAAAAAGTTCAAATACAGTGTAATGTAGAATCATAAATTCATAAGAGAAGAATCCTGAACTTTGTATGGTTGGTTGGTACTTGGTACTTGGTACTAATAATCCTTGTAAAGTGCAGTTCAAAATTTAAGTACTGAAAACCAAATTATGCAGAGATTACTTGAAATTGGGATTGATTTAACATAAAATGGAAAATATGTATAAAAAAAATTATGCAGGACAATCTTGAAGAAACTGTATGCTTTCGTAAAATAGAATTTCCAAGGCTAAGCACAGAGGCTAGTTGCATAATAAGTAGGTAGACAATCCATTACCTTTTAGCCTAAAAAATCAGCAAAGTGGTGCAGTGTAATACCATAAGTGGTTTAGTCGAATAGGTGCAAGAATCTCACTCTTCTCAACTGCCAATCCGTTGTTTTTAAGGATCTCAGCAATGGTAACCACCGTGGCAATAGCTGTACATATAATATAAAAGTCAATCATTTCAAAAACAAAATTTCCAACAATACAAACAATGAGTGTATTTCCCCACTTATGTGATTTAAAAATTGCATGACCTCTGCACAGTAAATACAAACAGTGAGAACCTTCTACTATTCTCCAAGTACAATAGTCAATCCATGCTTCAAATGAACATCTTACAGATGGTAGAGCTAGTATATATTAAACCATACAAACTGAACGGAAGAATCTATCATATGTTCAAAGTTTTACAGAACATAGTAAATATGATAATTTAATTCCTAACTTGCGTCTAGCAAACTCAACCATCCATCACCAAACTCCAGTTACCAGCAAGAGAAGGGCTGAATTCTAAAATATTAAATGCAAAAGTCAGATAAAAGAAGCATTGGACAAACATATATAAATATAGCTCAAACACATAGGAATGATAAGTATTGTCTTACATACACACTCATAACAAGCATTAGTTTCTACCAATAAAAAAAAAAGAAAGATAATAGTGCAATAGGTACAACACTGAAAGTTTGATTACTACACCAAGCCTACACAACCCTATCGAGACAATCTATTGTTCCTTCACGAAAAATGATAATCAGGGTGCCTTTGGTACTCTTTTTCTAGCCACTTCAGCTGGATGTCCTTGTTATCGGAAAGTGCTACAAACATGTGTCTACCCGGCTCTTTTTCCATGAAGTAGATGGTGCTGAACAAATGAAGGTAATGACCCGAGTACACCCCGGGAAGACTCAAAACCATGTCCAAAATTTCTTTAAGCTGAGCCGTTGCTGTGGGAGCAGATGGTGTACGGACACTTAGACTAGATCTTTCAACAATAACATTTGAGATACTCTTCAAAGAGTCCGACATCTCTTGCGCAGCTGAACGCTTTTTTTTTGGTTTCTTGCAAATTGGCTTGAAGATGTGGACACTAGTTGCCAGGCCTTTCCTCTTATTCACTGCTGGTCCTGCCCTCGACGATGATGGACCTTCAACCTCCATTGCATCAACATTCACAGGCTCACATTGGGGGTCAACAAATTCTATACTATTAGCGGAGTCCCCAGACCCTTCGGTGGTTTCCGTTGGTATTGGACCACTCGTGCAGAATGCATTTTTCCCCGTTGCAACCGTGCCTCCAAACATGATGTTCAGGAGCTCACGATTCGGCAAACCATGCGTCTTAAAGGTTTTTGCACCGGGACATGCCTACATGCAGACAACCAGTAGTTAGAACACAAGAATATAGTTTTAGACAGTAAAATTTTTCACAATTATGTATTGATCAGAACACAAGAATATAGTTTTAGATAGTAAAATTTTTCACAATTATGTATTGATCAAAACTAACCGCAATCTTTCAGTTCCAGCACTCATCAGGTGCGTCAAACATCCCAGTTCCAGCAGTGGCAACGCCACGTTGAGGCCAGGGTAAAAATCAGGAACACCCTCAAAATTTTTTATGCCAAACAAATTTTGAACTAAAAAAAAATTGTAACAGAGAATCTAAAAAAAAAAAAATTGTAGCAGAGCAGGCCTCAAAAAAAAGCCCAACATCAATCCTAAACAAAATCAACCCTAACCAGATTTTTAAATCAAAATATTTATTGACTAAATACCCAACAGGCCCAACCCAAACGTATTCTCAAAAAAAAAAAAAAAAAAACCAACCAAAACCCAATACGAATACGCGTCCACCGATTCATCAATCATCAAATGGTTAAGCTAAAGCAAAACCTAAAATCAGAAACCTTACCTAACCTAAAGAAAAAAACCTCATCAACGACAACGCCTTACGCCTCCGCCTGAAACCTCATCACTGAGCACAACCCGTTTTGAGAGAAAAGGAGAGGCAGAGATTGGAGAGGCCAAAGCTGAGCACGCAAAACGCAGCACCGACTAGGGGTAAACGGCGTCGTAGTGTTGAGGTAGAGAGGAGGGTGGAGAAGGACGACGTTGCTCTGGATCTTGAACAGAGCGTAGATACCAGATTTTGGTTTTGTTGTTGTGTTGTTTTTTATAGTGTTGGGTCTTTGCTTTGATTGATGCTATCGCTGTGGAATTCACAGAGAGAGGCAAATTGCCGGCTCTAGAAGGTACTAATTGTGCTGATGTTGTTTGATTGCGCCACATAAGAATGGAAGTTTGATCGTACGGTGGCCATGTTTCCAGCTGGATTGATATTTTAGTGGGTCCATTTAACGTTGGTTCCTTACTTCTTTTTCAACACAAAAGTTGATCACAATTATTTACATTAGTCACAAACTCACCGTTAATAAGAATATAGTGTGTGTTAATGCACAGTTGGGTGTGTTATAGACTGCTAGTAGTTAGTAAAAAAAAAAATTAATAAAGCAACTAAATATCAATAATTAATAATTTAATTAACCAATACATTATAGTTAGTTTTGACCCTTCCTATCACTACTGCAACAGTAGAAAAAAATTTTTCAGCAATGAAATATATAAAGAATGAACTGCGCAATCGAATGAGAGATCAATGGACGAATAATTGCTTGGTTGTGTATATTGAATGAGATGTAGCTTGTAACATTGATAATAAGACTATCATGTAACAATTTCAAAATATGAAAACTTGTAGAAGGCAATTGTAAATTTTATATATTTGCGTGTTTTTTTATTGTTGTTATTGTCGTCAATATATGAATTTCTCTTTTTATTAGATTGTGTAATTTATATTTCTTAAAGAACACCCTGAGAAAAATTCCTAAAGTCGCCACTGAGTTCCAAGATCATAACCCAACTCAGTCTCATTCTCTAAACACTTGTTATAATTCTTCCACATTTTTCTCAAATGATCCCATTTGTTTTTAATTTGTAGCCAAGTCACCACTTTTCCAATCTCACCCAACTGCCGAATCACTTCACTAACCCCAATTTTGGACAAAAATCCAGTGGCCTTCCTCTGGCCCTCCATGACTTGATCAGCACAGAACCGACAAAAAGCCTCTAGCTCCTTAAGGTCTTTCCAGTCAGCTCTTTCATCATTACTACCACCGTCCATCGATTTCTTCTGCTTAACCATTTTTGCTACAACTTCCTTCAATATTCATTGAGGCATTTAAACAAACAGTTCGGGTGCATTTTACAATCAGTTAGGCAAAGTAAGAGAAATGGTATATCCAAATGCAAAGTAAACTCACATGAAAAATGCAAAGTAAACAATGGTATATCCAAATACAACAGAGGTAGTAAGAGAAATAATTGTATTAGACGAAGGATCAATAAACCCACACTAGTGTCATGGAAAACACAACAGAGAACCACACACAAAAGTTGAATACAAAAACCACACACAAACGGTTAAACCCAAAAAACCAAAGATTGATGAAGCTTCATGGAAAATAACTTACCCGTGAATGCAGAGACCCACAGTGGCGGCAACGATGACCCAAGCGGAGAGAAGGTGAGCTCGAGTGTTTGTTGAACAGAGGGGATCTTTTCTTTTGGTTCTGCGTACTACTTTTGCTTTCATCAACTGCTGTGCTCTGTTTTGATAGCTTTCTGGTTTGTGGGTAGGTGAAAGACATTGAAGAGGATTCGGACGAAGCATTGAAGGGGATTGAATGCATTCTGCCACTGGTAGTTGAGAGAAAAAGCAGAAGCCTTGAAGAGAATGGAAATAGCAACTGCGTACCGTTTTGATATGCTCTGTTTTGATAGCTTCTTCTTGTGCACCGTTTTCCTCAGCACTTTGAGCCATGAACAGTACGCGCGAAAGGCAATGCGTTGATTGTTTCAGCTCTTGCATTGAAACGGTGCGTAGAGATTAATAAATGAAACGGTGCGTAGAGATAAATGAAATGACGATGTCCGTGAACAGTGTGTTTGGATAAATGAAACGGTGCGTGTAGGAGAAAACTTGCGTTTCTCAGCAGCAGCCTTGCGCATTTCCTCTAGCTTCGCGTACGCGTGGGTCCCAGCTGAGCAAAACCTAAACGCAGAAAACGCTGGATTAAGTTCACTCCAAGCGCTCACAATATATATGAGGAGGGGTCCACTGCTTAAAAAGGCCCGCGAAGAAAGAAAAAGAGAAAGAGGAGAGGAGAAGAGAACAGAAATGTCTTTACATTCACATATGAACCGCAGGAACGTTTCATATGTTTAGGGGGCTAAATGTTGAGGGCCATTTGTGAGAGTCCAGGTAGAAAGAAGGAAAGCCCAATAACAAAGGCAGCAAAGAATTGACAAGCAGACAACAAAACCATTAGGCCCAAGTGGTAGGAATAATGGATCACAGGCCCAAGAAATAAACAAATGGGCCTTGAAGAGGCAAGTGGGCTTAAAGAGGCAAGTGGGCTTAAAGAAGCCCGGAAAGAGAGAAATAGCATCCCATGGGCAGTGTATGATGTGGAAAAGTGAGAAAGGGCCATTGTAGGCCCAAAGTAATGCAAACTAAGAAAGTAAGGGGTTTATAGCAGACTCATGAACCCCAAGGATGAGAATAAGGTTATTGGGCCGGGGAAGCCCAATGAAGTTAGTAAAAGCCCATGGGAATGTAGAATTAGCAAAAGGGCCAAAAAAGCTTAAAGAAAGCAAATGGGCCAAGGATGCCTAAAAGAAAAACAAAAGGGACACAGGAGCCCATAAGTAAGGAAAACCAGTGGCCATACCAAGCCATTGGGAGAAAGAGTAAACGGCTGGCCTAAAGAGGCCCAGTAGGATTAAATCATTATAGCAGGAATAACAGAACAATATGGCAGGAAATGAGGGAAATCAAGAAGTGGGCCAAAGAAAACATAAAGCCCATCATCAAATAAAGCCCAGCTCCTGAGAGGAGCGGAAAATCAAAAAAGCAGCCCACATAAAAGGTTAAAGAAAACGGACAACAGGTTACGCAGGCAAGCCTCCAGACCACGGCAGACGAATGGGCAGCAGGCATATTTTGGACACATATGGAAGGAAGGCACGCGCAAGGCCTAGGCACCACCAGCCTGTACCCAGCCAATACAGAGCATGGTGAGGTCGGGGGTCAAAGATTCAGAGAGCATGGTTTGGTGGTGGGGAGAGGGGAAAAATCTATTTTTGAAGTTTCGGCTCAGGCTCTTTCGGGGAGGTGTCCTGCTGGGATGACTTACTACCCAAAAGAGGCAAGCTAAATTGGAACCACTAGGTGCATGCCATGAGGGATAGGGAGAGAGAAAGAACCCAGACCGTAGCAGGAAAGGATGCCACGGCAAACAAGCAAACAAAATACTCTTCTTTGTCTGGTGATGGGGGGTGGCACCCAGACGGAACAGTGATGGTCGGCCAGTACACCCAAACCAGACAAAGAAGGTTAAGGGCTAAAACAGTAAAATCCGGTCACGGCAGGCACTATAAAAGGAGGGTCTTGCCGTGAACAGTAAAAAGGAGGAGGAACGACGGGAACTTTGACTAAAAAATAGGAATTGGAAAAGAGAAACTAGGAAATAGGAAAAGAAACGAGTGGGAAAGAAAGAAAGAAAACAACCAGAAAGAAAACAAAGTGAGAATTAGAACGGCAGGCATGCACAGGTAGATTGATTCCCTTTCTCCCTCATGAAATCTTGCTCTCTGTGAAAACCTCAAGGAGCCTCTGTGCATAAACCACTCAGGTCCGTTTCCCTTAGGGCAGTTAATCTCCACGGCAGGACCTTTTTTCTGAGAGATTAATTGCGTTGAGAAGGAACGTTCTTTCCTCTCTAGCTTTGCTCCTACGAACTGAACTTTAGTTGATTTCTTAAACATTTCGATTAGCCCACATATATTAACACTTGTTCATTTCTGTTCTATTCTTTCCCTTCTGTAAAAATGATTATTATTGCTGCTGTAATTGTGTGTGAGGGTTGTTTGGCCATTTCTCACTGAGTGGTCAGATATTTTAGTTATTTTATTATTATTATGTCTGTCTGCCACAACTTGTCGGAAACAGTTCTGCTTGCCGTGAGCACGTTCCTGGCAAACCTGGCCTAATTTGCGCATAAGCGGGACCAACTTGAGTTGCAGCTGGACCGGTCCCGACTCCCTTATCCAGAAAACTTGGGCCTAGTGCCGCAGGAAGCAGCCCAATACTGCTAGCACAGCTCACCACTTTACAAACTTGTAATACTTTTAACATGTTTCTATTTTAAAAAAAATCTCACAAATTGATGTGACAATAAATGTAATTATAAGTTAACGTAGAAAATTTGAAATAGCTCTAGCGAGTGATTCAGGGCCTATTCGGTAATGTTGTTTTAGTAATGTTGTTTAAGTTTTTTAGAAATACGTATGGGTAAAAAAGTGTTGTGAAAATACATGTTGTGTTATTTAAACAACAAAAATTATTGTTTAAATACACCTACCAAACACCCCCTCAAACTCTCATTTATTATTTTTTTGAAATGTTACTATTCACAATCATTTTGGTATCAGTTTGTGAGTTTTTTATAGTAAAATTTGTAATTGTTTTAACTTTTTTCTAAGAAATTTTTTTTTTCTTGGAAGAGATTTCTAAGAACTAAGTCATTAACAATTATTATTTTGGCAAGAATATGGGCTGCGTATTTACAACAGTAAAATTAAAAAAAAAAAATTATCGAACTAAAATCTACAAAATAATTTGTATATATTAAGAGGATTCAGAAAATTAACTATTACTTTTTTTTACTGTCAAAAATACCCCTAAATTAATTAACCAACAACTTAAAAATAGGGTTAAAATAGTAAATTGACAAAAGAAAGTTAGTTATAGCTTTTTTTACTATAAAAAATACCTCTACCTAAAACTTAAAAATGGGTTTAAAATAGTAAATTGACAAAAATAATAAATTTCTATTTCTACGTTGAAATGCTTTCTTACTTCTAATAAATTATTACTTCTATGTTGATATAAATTCCTACTTCTACTCACAGTAACTAAAAAATCTCCTCATTCCTACTTCTACGTTGATATAAATTCCTACTTCCACTCAATAGTTTAAAAAACTCCCCATGTATTTACCTTCCCCACATTTTCTGAATAGAATTTCTCTTAAAAAAGAAACGTGTACAATAAAACTTCCCCACATATTATTCCTAATTGAAATAGATTTTTTGTCAGTTACACATCAGCAACAAACACATAATACTCATCAGATTTTCATCACGCCCCTAGGTTTTTTTTTTATTTATTTTTTTATTTTTTTATTCAAAAATGTAGTAATCCCAAATTATAATGGATGTAAATTATTAAAATTTATCCAAAAAATAGAAGAGCCTTTGAGCACGCGCGTGAAGACTAGTAATAATTATTATAATAACAACAAGCCCAATAAATTAAAATCTCCAATAGATTTTAGATCTTAGATTAAAAAATAAATAAATAAAAACCCCAAGATCGGTCCTCCCTCCTCATTTAGATTTTTAAATGAATAAAATATGATTTGAAACTTTATAAAATAATAATAATAATAAAATTGTTATAAATCAAATACCCAATAAAAAAAATAAAAGATAAAAAACCAATCAAATTTTAAACCAAAAACTCATAACCTAAAAGGGAAACAATTTGAACCTCTCGACTCCAGCCCCTTTCATCGCCAGACCCACTGTCTCTGTCTGAGTCGCCGGTTACCCACTGACCCAGCCTTCATCGCCTCAATCTCAAGCCCTCAAGGCATCTCATCTCAGTTCTCTTTCTTTTTTTTTCTGTGGAACTAAACTATAAATATTGAATAGCAGTGATGTGTGTGTGATATACTGATATCCCTTTATCTTTTGTGTTGTGTCTCTTGGGTGGGGGCCGTGGAGTATGCATTGGGCAATTGGGGTTGTGGGTACCAAATGATTTTGTGATGACTTCTTGACACACTTATACATCTTGGGACACAACATACTAGTTTGTCTATCCTTTAATTGTGGTTGTATGATAACACTTTGTCCTGCTGTTTGATTGCAGATTTGTATTAGTGAAACTGATAGATGTCCGCAAGGAATTGCAATATCCAATCTATCTATGTATAATTTTATGATTTTTAAATTCAATGTAAGAAACAGTCACTTCGAAGTGATTCTAAATTTCAAAAAACCATAATGATTTGTCTCTGTAATCCTTAAGAATATTTATATATTTAGCAACACGTAAATCCCAAAAAACTGGGGCCTTGCATCTCCATGAGGAAGGTTATCGATTTGATTTCCAGAACATCGTATATGCTTGCTTCTATGATAGATATAGGTAGATATGTCTGGTTATAAACACATTGAGAAGAATGTTGTTTTATAATTGTTTCTATTGAATCTCTTGGGTTGTTAAGATTTTTACTAATTATAGCAAAATTGGGTGTTAAAAAACAAACTGGTTGAAATTCATAAATAACCTTTACTGCAAAAATGTTGGAACAGTGAAGAAAATATTTGATTACGAGGAAAATGCTGCAACTCTATTTCAAAAACTGCATTAGGAAGAAATTAGTAAAACATTACATTCAAATTTGTTCATGCATCATACAAGTTAGTGACTAGTATTTACTATGCTTCAATACTAATAGGAAACTGATACCAGATAAACAGGATAATCAAATTTTAACAATTAAGAAATATCAAACCTTTTTTTTTCATAGGTAATAAGAGAATATTATTGATAAAGGAAAAAGAAAATGATGATTCTTGGATAAATTTGATTCTTGAAATATATAAAGCTTTTTGAAAATGCTGATTATGTCTTGCTTGCAATTCAACATGCTTAAACCATTTCTTTAGCTTTAACCTCTTACACAAGAATATCCACACTGACCACACCATATGCAATTTAGTTGTTAGATAAGGCCTGAAGCAAGATAAAGCAACAATTGTCTTCCTATCATCTCTAGGATTATTTTTGTAGCCTGTTTTTCACATCCATTTTTGAGAGGTAGGATCCAGTAATTGTACGTGCCTGAAGACTGAACTGTGAAGAATTTTAGATTTCAAAAAATGTTGGCTTGGTGAGGAAAGCTGTAGGATATCAATGATTGCCTGTCTAAGTACTCAAATATGACATAGCCTCTGTTTTCCCCCCTTAGCTTTCTTTGTCCCTCTATTATGTACTGCAACCTAATTAATTTTTATTCTCATTGCAAATTTGTCTGTCTCAAATACTTGAATCCCTTGGAGCTATTGTTGAAAGGGTGAGACCTGTCTCAATTACAGACACGGACCACTTTGCCAATATTGCACAGGGAAGGGCACTAGAAGAAAATGAGGCAACATCAAAGCATAGAGAAGCTGACCAAGTGAATGGAAAACCTCTGGAGCAAACCATTTACACAACTGGTGAAGAGAAACAAAGTTTGGCTCTACCACATATTTGTAAAGGTGGCTTCTTTGCTAATCATTTTGAAAATCTAGCAAACTTCTTAGCACACTATGATGGTACTGGGCCTGAGATTTGGCAACAGATGGGGTGGAATAGATGCATTTGTCGCAGCTGCAGGCACAAGATGGACAGTGGCTGGTCTTTCCAGATTTCTCCAGGTCAATTTATTTTCCCTCCATTAATTTAAACATTCATATTAGATTGGTCAATGAATCCCTTAGCACATGACCATATGTGTTCAGCAGGAAATAATCCAAACATTAGGTGCTTCTTGATAGATCCTCTCGGTTCTAGTTTAATCAAAAAGGTTACAAGGGGGGGAGGGGGGGTGATGCACACTAGAGACGAGGCTGAAGGACAAAGATTGAAGAATCCATTTGACACAATAACAAAAGGACTTGGAAAATATAGGTTAGCACAGAATTTCATGACGAGAAAACTTGATGGGACTTTCAGTGTCACAGATTTGAAAGGTGTTGAAACGTCTTGGTAAGAGCATGCCTTTGTTTTTTTGAAGTGATATATTTTGCTGATAGGATGAGAAATGAAACCAATGGGAAAAAGATTCTGCCAATTCTACCAGTTTGTTGTTTTGTTGATTCTACTGCGGATTTTTTTACTTTTTGTCTTACCATTAATATTTGTCAGATGATGAAATAAAAAATAAAAAAAAAAATAAAAATCCATTCTTTCACCCATTTTCCTTTGCTGGAACACAAATACTTTCTGTGTGTTTCAATGTTATGCTTCTTGAACTTTTATCAGGTTTCTTTTGAATAATGATGGGCTCTTTCTTGGAAGTTCATTGACCAGGAATTGTGTCAGAGCCGTCAGATGTTCGATGACACAATCCATTGGCCCAGGTCACACTATTGTGAGTTGTGACTATTATTTGTGATGGTGGGATGAGTCATTTGAGAAAGTTTTACAGTGCTTAATATCCATCTCAGCATGGATTGACACCCAAGGCTTAGAGCTTCTTGGACATCAAATGAGTTAGTGTGATCCAGAGCTTTGACTTAGATGTTTATTGTTACTTCCATCCAAAGTTTGAGCAGGCCTATGCGACTATATCTCTCCACGAAAATTCTGTATTTAATTCTAATTGTTATCGGTGTTTATCTATGTGAATTCTTGTAGATAAAAATACATTGGAGCAGCAACACTAGAGTAGGATTAGACACATCTATGTTAGGATATGTCAATTTTCTGTTTCATTCTATTCGAGACATCAATATGTATTTTCTTTAAGAGGTGTACAATATATATTTCATTTAGAGCTGTGTACAAGGATGATTGAAATCATTTTTTCAGGAGAAGTTGAATGAATTAATGCCAATGTACCAGTTATTATGGTCTATGGTAATGTCATGAGGAAATAAGTTTGCCAGAAAAATTTGAGTGGTTAGTTCATTTTACTGTGAATAAGACTCTTAGAGAATCACTGTAGAAGGATATTAACAATGAATACTAATCTTCCTTGGCTTTGCCTTCTAATCTCTTAAATTTTGAGCCATTGTGAACTAGGAAGACTTGAAATCAACCTGTTGGCATGCCTGAAACATTTGGATATGCGATAATGTGAATATGTTGTTTATTATTAACTGGTCCCACTCTCCTATTATTCATCAAATGCAAATCATCTTTAATGGACAAGGCAAAAGACACAATGTTTGCATGGCTAAATGAACATACCAACCAAAATTTCCGTTGTTATTAAGCAACTGGCGAAAGCAAATTGAATTTTTCAACATTGAGAATATTGTTATAACGACATGCATATAATAATTCAAAAATAAAACTCGTTATTGTGGCTCATAATGTCCATCCCTGATTCTCCATCATCCAGTGACCTAGTGTCCACAACAACTAAACTCTTTTTTTGTGTGTGTGTGTGTGTGTTCATGCTATTGTTTGTGACTGTCCTCTGTGATAGTGGGATGAGACATTTGTGTATGTATTGCAATGCCAAATATCTGACTCTACGTAGATTGATACCCAAGGTTGGATTAGAGTTTTTGGGCATCAAATGAGTTAGTGTGAGTGTGTGACCTAGAGTCTTGACTTGGCTGTTTCTCTCCACTTCTATCCAATGTTCAAGCAGCCCTATGCAGCTATATTTCTCCAGCAAAGTCCCCTTAGAAGGTGCCTTCTAAATTTAAGAGGATAGCAAAACTAGAGTAGTA
The DNA here is from genome assembly GCA_028535165.1 of Quercus tomentella. Classification (NCBI taxonomy): domain Eukaryota; kingdom Viridiplantae; phylum Streptophyta; class Magnoliopsida; order Fagales; family Fagaceae; genus Quercus; species Quercus tomentella. Next base: position 24,690,562 of record JAPQVY010000001.1, on the reverse strand, counting down.
ACACTAGAGAAAGACTAAGTACATCTCTGTTTCTTAGGATAATGACAATTTGGTTTCATATTTTTCAGGACAACAATATTTATCTCATTCAACGGGAAGGTGTTGAATACAATTATTTTAGTTAGACGATCAATTGTGGGGCAATAAGCTATTTAATGAATTTTCGACCCAAATTCACATGAATGATTAAAATTTAAGATTATTTTATAAAGAGAACAAGGCTTGCCAAACTAAATTGAAAACACAACTTCAGTATATACACATTTTACATTGAAATTGTGTTTTTGGAAACTTGATTTCATAGTAAAATTTGAATTTTCAATGCTTAAATAAGAGGCTATTCTAGTTGGAAAGGTACTTTGATGAACCAAATGAGAAATAATCAACCATGGAACAAACCTCTCAATCTGCCCCAAATCTTTGGTAACATCCATCATTGTTAGCGTTTTCTCTGTATCTTCCTCAGTACATGTCAAGGGAAGGACCAATACAACTTGATTCGGACTTGGCGATGGTGTTTTAGTTGAGATCCTAATATGGATTGGTATGATTGATTGAGGCGGGTGGTAGTGTTTGAATGCTTCGATGAGGTTGGTTTCAAAAGCTGCATACAGTTAAGGTCATTTTGGGTTGTGAATTTCAGTTCATGGATCAAATTTTTGCTCTGCTACCATATTTGATGCAGTACAAGGTTTGTAAACTTGTCTAGGGATTTATAAAGAAAGACCATAACAAACCTAGGGCTTCACCACTTAAAGCTGCTTGAAATCACCAAGTTAGAGAAAAATCTCAATTCAATATTATCTATTATCAAATTCACCATGCCAAAATGATTTGCCTTTTTTTTTTGGAGCCTTTTGAAGTAGGACCTCCAAAGCAAGAATCAAGAAGGAAAGAAACAAAACAGTCAATTACATATGCTTTAGAAATAAAATCGGAATTCAAACCAAAAAATATTCAAATCAAATAAAACCTATTATCAATCCTCCATCATCAAGAGGCCTAGTGTTTGCACCAAGGACATTTGTTTTTTTTTTTTGGCAAACTCTATTGATGCTATTGTGACTATCATTTGTGATTGTGGGATAAGGCATCTGGATATGTTTTACAATGCCAAATATTTGTCTTAGCATAGATTGATACCCAAAGCAATTGGATTAGAGTTTTTGCACATAAAATGAGTTAGTGTGAGTGTGTGACCTAGAGTTTTATCTTTGATATTTCTCTCCACTACTGTACAGTTCAAGCAGCGTTCCCTATGCAACTATATTTCTCCAGCAGAGTTCCCTCAGAAGGTGCCTTTTGAAATTAAGAGGATAACAATGAACTGGAGCAGTAAAAGTAGAGGAGGATTAAGCACAACAATATTTATCTCATTCAAAGGGAAGGTGTTAATTGCAATTATACCAGTTAGAATATCAATTGTGGAGCAATAAGCTATCTAATGAATTTTCAACCCAAATTTACATGAATTTTCAACCCAGTTAGAAAAGTCTTTTTTTCCCACAACAAACCACTATACTTAGCATGACACGTGCATCAATACATACTCCAGTTCAAACAAAAGAACAATTATCAAACTCCTTTGCCAATAACAACCTATCCTCTAGTTCTTATAGCATCAATACATACCTTAAGGGTCTGCATAATGATAACTTCCCAATGACAGGTTAAAACTGCCATAGAAGCTCTGTCATGATTCAGTTGCATCAAAATTAAACTTCAAGAGTCCTTTCAGAGGATTCGTTCACTGCTTGGATTTCATCACTAGAAGCATTCCTTTTCAATGATGCAGAAGCATGCTCTTCAAAACTCTCATGTAGCTTTAAATTCTGCAAATTTCCCAAAAGCACTTCACCCGTTTGTGCGAACCTGTGTGATTGAGAAATACCATCAGCTGATCTCACAGAGAATTCTCCTTTTTTACTTAAAATGCATACCAGTTTATTAGGCCTGCTTCTTAGTAGCAAAGGGGATTTCATAATGTTATTAAATGGCTCTCCATCAAATTAGCTTTTTTAACTTTTCTAAATTCCATCCTTGGCCATTTGTTTGAAAAACAAGTAAATTTTGTTTGTTGTCATGCCTAAAACATTTGGATATGCAATAATGTGAATCTGTTTATCTATAACATATGATTGGATGAAGTCAAGTGAGTAAATAATTAGTGATGGAACGAACCTCTCAATCCGCCTGAGTTGTTTGGTGACATCAACCATAGTTGGCCTTCTTTGTGGATCTTCCTCTGTACATGTCAAGCCAAGCTCCAGGAAAGCTTGTAATTGCTGCTCTAAGCTAGCCCCTCCTTCCCCATTTTCTGCCAAGATTGCAGGATCAACAATCTCGTTTATGCAACTACGTTGAGCACGGTTATGTATGTATGCTACTAAAGTAGTATCTTCATCAATTGTCAATCGGGATATTTTACGAGAAGAAACCGACCAAAATCAAATACATCAGTTTTCTCCGTTACCTTGCCTGTTGCATTAAACTCTGGGGCAAAGACCCTTGGATTCAGACAGCGGTAATGAACTTCCACGTTAGTTTCACCTTCTGCGCATATCTATATTCATGTGGATGACAGGTCTTGGGAAGGCAGTATGGAGATAAGAAAGAGCATGAGCAATCTGCCTTGCAATCTTTAACCTTCTCTCCCACACCATCGGCTGATGTTGTCGTTCAGTAACACGGGAGACACGAATTCGATCTGCAAGGACACCATTGGCGGCAAATTTAAACCCAGAAATGGGATATTGAGTGTGGAGACAACAGCCTATGGGCTTTAATACATTGCTGTGACCACTCATTTGTGCAGAAATCACTAAATCATTGATGGCTAAATTGGCCCCATTTAAACGCTTAATGACAACAATTCGTCCTTCAAGAGAACCCTCGTACCAATAGGCCCGATAATATGCCAGATGTTCAAAAGAAAAGTTGTACGGATGGGAATAGGCTTGGCATTGCAAGAGGCAATCAGCTTCTCAAGTAACAGGCTTCCATTCTCATAAAACGCTCTTTCCTCTCTTTTTCTTTTATTAAAGAATTGATCGGCGAACCAACTCCAGCGCATAATAGCTTGAATGTGGAATGTCCTTGCTCTCTTTTGTTTGTGCTCTACTACTCTGCTAGGGATGGAGGTTCAGCTGAATGACAATGAGGGCATTTTTATTGTAAATTCATTTCAGAAGGTTTCATCGAAACTAGAGTGCAAGTGCAGCTGAATTCCTCTATTTGCTTTGCTTTATTTATTTATTTATTTTTTTTGGAATTTCAAAAGGAAAGTGCAGCTTTTGCTTTTCACATTAGCCCTTCAAAGCCAATCCATACCGTGTGTTGACTTTGGAGTGCCCCACCGGTTTCTATAGTATTGCTTTTTATTTATTTATTTATTTTATGGTCCTCTGTTTTGGTCATATTTTTTAATTTGGTCCTCAATTTTTATATCTTCATTTTTTTTCTTATATTTTTAAACTTACTGATATTTTGAACCGACATCATCTCACTTACAATAAAATAAAAAATTAAAAAAATAAAATAATTCAAACTAGTAGTGCATTCCATTTATTACTTAGGCATTTTTTTTTGTAAATAAGTCCATTTATTACTTAGACATTCTTTGTAAATGAGATGATAATAGGGACCAAAAGGAGAAGAAGTTTAAAAATATAGAGATTAAAATAAAGTTATAAAAACTTAAAGACCAAATTATAAATATGACCAAAATATAGAAACCAAAAAGGATTGTGTCAAAATTTATGTTTTTTGCCTCAAATTTTTTTGAAAATAATCCAACTTTTAGCTTTTTTAACAAATTTAACATAAAAATTACCAAATACCATATCTTTTGATAAACACTATAAAAAAAAGGCATAAATGCACTTTTAGTCCCTACATTTTGCACTTTTTCCATTTTGGTCCCTACATTTTATTTTTACTACTTTTAGTCTCTAAACCAATTAACGCGTGACATTTAAGTTTTTACCGTCAGCCAACTAACGGGAAAAGCTGAGATGGCAAACGGAACACCATATTAGCTGACGTGGTGCTGATGTGGTGATTAAAATATTATTAAAAAAATATTATTTGGCATTTTTATATGCCACGTCAACATTTTAATTTTTTATAAAAAGCCATGCCAGACAATTTAAACCAAAAAATAAAATAAATTAAAAAACAAAACTTAAAATTATTTTTTTAATAAGAAAATAAGAACTTGTTCTTCATGTTCTTCCTAAATCCAAGAAATAAACCCAGCACCCAAACTAATATATGACAAACCCCGAATCTAAATCCAGCAACCAAATCGTTTTAAAAAAAAAATCCAACAACCAAATCTAATCTCTATCAAATCCAGAAAAACAAGAAACAAATCAAAGAAATCAACAGTGCATGATCAAACTTCACCTTCTCACAATCAATCCCAGAACAAGAGCAAGAATACCCAGCAAACTTCATGTTCTTACAATCAAACCCACTACCACCATCGATTAAGAGCAAGTCAAACCCAACCAAACAAACCCATCTCTTAGCAACCAAACAAAGCAACAAGTAACAAAAAACTCAAAGAAAAATTCTATGGCTTCTGGGTTTGGAGCAGATCTGAGTTTTTGGGTTTGGAGTAGATCCAACGGCATCATTTCTGCCTCCTCAAATCCAACGAAATCGTTTCACACCACCAACCCTAACTCCACCAAAACGATGCCATCAAACCCCACTATTTCTGCCTCCTCAGCCACTCCGTCAAACGACGCTGTCTTGACAAACGACTACCTCGTTGTCCTCATCAATCGAAGAGAGAGTTTGGCCTCGTCGCATCATTCTCTCTCATGCAGGTCGAGTTCCTTTTTTCGGCGAAATCCATTGTTCCCATCGTTTTCTTCGCATCAAGAGAGAAGCACGATCTGCTCCTCATTAATCTGCTTCTTAGCTCCGATGCGTGGTGGAGAAAAAGGTTGAGTGAGCTCCAGCGATGGACCTACAGTGGAGAGTGAGAGATTCTATCCATGGACGGTGAAGAGAGAGAGAGAATTTGAGATTAATCTTTGATGAGATTATCTCAAAGAGAGAATTTGATCTATTTGGATATTTGGTGGAGGACCAACGAGGTTAGTCTTTTTGAGATTATCTCAAAGAAAAAAATAATAATAATCTCAAAAGATAAAGCTTCTATAGTTTTTAAAGCTGATGAGGTTAAAGAAAAAAAAAACAAAAACAAAAATAATTAAAAAGATAAGGATTTTTTATTTTTTTAAGAAACTATTTTAGTTTAAATTAGATTTAAGGTTTTTTTTAAAAAAAAAAATTTATTTACTTTTTGTTAAATGATTCTGTTTTTTAATTTATTTTCTTTTTTGGTTTAAATTGTCTGACATGACTTTTTATAAAAAATTAAAATGCTGACATGGCATATAAAAATGACAAATAATATTTTTTAATAATATTTTAATCGCCACATTAGTGTCACATCAGCGCCACGTTAGCTAATAGGGTGTTCCGTTTGCCACCTTAGCTTTTCCAGTTAGTTGGCTGACGATAAGGATTTAAATGTCATGCGTTAATTGGTTTAGGGACTAAAAGTGGTAAAAATAAAATGTAGGGACCAAAATGGAAAAAGTGCAAAATGTAGAGACTAAAAGTGCATTTACATCAAAAAAGAGGTGCTACGTCCATAACACACTCTAAATATAATGGATTTATGCAAAATTAAAAAAAAAAAATGAAAAATAAATACATGTGAAGCACAAAATTTATGTGGATTGACCTTAGATCTACATTCACAAGTGGTGTCTAGGAAAAAGTTTAACTAAAAAATTAGAATGACAACCCTCATGACACTTGAAAAATCAAATCCCAAATGCACTCAAAGAACTCTCTCTCTCACAAAAGCAAAAGCTAAAATAATTCTTGTTTTCTCTAGACAAAATTTTGGACGTATGCTCTATTAGAAATATAAACATATGGTGGAATATACATATATTCGAATTCTCAAAATATTAATCCAATATCCTTCTAAAAAAAAAAAAGAATATTAAAATCCAATAATATATAAAGTTATAGATTAGTTTAACATCCCTAGGAGTTACAAACTTACATTATATGCACAACTTAATCCTAACTCGTATTCTCTTTCATATATATATAAATATATATATATATATATATATATATATTATAACTTTTGTAAATATTACATCATTTAATATATATTTTTTTATTGGATTAATACGTTGAAAATCTCTTTTCTAAATTATGCGTTCTCGTTATTTTTAATATAAACACCAAACTTTGAATTAATTGGCTATCATTTATTATGGATTCATAACCCTATCGTATGAATAATTTAAAAGTGCAAAAATATCTCAAAATATAAGCATTTTATATAATAAATAATTATCCATCTAATATTAACTTTATATTTTACAAACATGATGTATATAACAATTAATTAGATAATAAAAAAATATTCAATGATATTAACTTTCAACTCAATTTTGTATATTCACACATATAGTGTGTGTTTGGGGTGGGCATCTGCGTTTTCGTGGGCTGCGTTTTCAGATTTTTTTTTTTCCCCATGCGCATGAACAGTAACCTCACATGGGTTCATTGTGCAGGGACAAAAATCACTGTTCACGTACTGTTCATCACTATTCACGCACTAAAAAATATTAAAAATGGATCTCACGGTACTATTCACACATTTAAAAATTATTTTGCTACAATACTTTCAGTTTTCAGTTTTCAGTTTTCAGTTTCAGCAACAATAAGTTCAATCAATTAAACTTTTACTCCAGATTTAATTCAAAGTATAGTTGGCTTCAGCTTTGCTAACTGACTACATTTGGACATTACCACACATGGGCCACCTAATGTTGTGCAACTCATTCAAGGTTTTCAAACCATAATCCTGGGGTTTTAAAGAACAAGCAAAATTACGCTTGAGGTTATTATCATCATATATTTTTTTTTTTCAAGATTCAACAGTGACCCAAACACAAAGTGGAAGGAGCACAAACTCAAGAAGAAAAAGAGAAGGGCCAAACACCAACTGCAGCAAATACAACCCAAACATCGGAAATGCTACTGAAAGAATCTTTCGCAGTAAAAGCAAATCTCAGAGGCCTGGTTGAAAATTTATTGTCAAAATACATAACCTTTTATAACTTCAGTCTCCAAAGATAACCCTGTGTGCCAAGTTTAAAAAGCTCTCAAATATTCCACTCACTGGGGATTCCACTTCTCAAACTGAGACTCATGACAATGTGGGTCTAGCCAATCGCTGGTAGAGCCCTTTGCCATGTTGCCGGTGGCTTTGCCACCACCCACAAGTTCTGAGACTCTCTAACTTATTCTCCCAACCTGTCCCACTAGTCCTCTCATCTGCTTCCTTCAATTTTTGCTTGAACCGCTGCTTACGACCAGCAGAATTCGGCTCTTGCTACTTTGATTGTGAAGGAGGTGCTCCATGTGGACCTAGGTAGATATTCTCTTCTCTTTTCGCCTGCAAAAGTTCAAAAAACACAGATTTTAAAATACAGGCCTAAATACATAATCTACAGAAGATATTTTTTCCCTTATCTTTTGTAATGAATAGTGTAGGATTCTTGCGACTAACCTTTGGAGAAGGAGGTTTTGAGGTTTCTAATTCTGAAACATCAGTTTTACTTCGATCTAAGTCTCCTATTTCCAAGCTTGGAATCAGAAATCCATTAGTGTCTGATGCATATAAAGGCCACAGATTAATGTCAGCACAATCAGAGATACCTTACACAATTTAGAGAAGTTAAGGCTGATGGCACCCACACAAACCCTTTTTTTTTTTTTAAAAAAAAATTGATCCGTCACAAAAACAGGTCACTGAAAATTGAAAGAACATGTTCATCCTGATCACAATTACCATCACATCTACTCACTATTACACTAACATATAACCAAATCAATTTGTGAATACAAACTACAAGGGATATTATAACAAGATCAAAACACACACTCTCTCTCTCTCTCCAATATGATAATTACTAATGATGTAACAAGTAATGGCACAACTAAAGACATTGCTCCTTGAGACAGTGATAGATGTTACACCTTCCACTCTTACTGATCACAAACGGTCCACCTAATTACATGTGACATTCATCAGGTATGGCCAGTGAGAAGGCTGCATATTACTCCCATCGCAATGAACAATACTTCTTCTATACATGTCAAGGCAAGAACCAATAGAACTTGATTCAGCATTGGCGACGGCATTTGAGTTAAAGTTGAGATCCAGATGTGGATTGGTATGATTGGCCGATGAGGGTGGTAGTGTTTGAATGCTTTGATGAGGTTGGTTTCAAAAGCAGCATACAGTTGTTGTCATTTTGGGTTGTGAATTTCGGTACATGGATCAAAGTTTTGCTCTGCTACCATATTTGACGCAGCCCAAGGCTTGTAAACTTGTCTAGGGATTTATAAAGAAAGTGCATAACTTCACCACTTAAGGCTGCTTGAAATCACCACCAAGTTAGAGAATTTTCACTTCAATATTATCTATTATCAAATTCACCATACCACAATGTTTTGCCTTTTTTTTTGGAGACTATTGAAGTAGGACTTCCAAAGCTAGAATCAAGAAGCAGAGAAATAAAGCATTCAATTACATATAATTCAGAAATAAAATCAGAATTCAAACCAAATAAAATTCAAATCAAATAAAACATATTAGCATTAATCCAAGCACTTAAAGTCCATCATTCTTGCAAGGGGCCTAGTGTTTGCACCAACAAAATATTTTTTTATTTATTGGCAAACTGTATTCTTGCTAATGTGACTATCCTTTGTGATTGTGAGATAAGGCATCTGGGTATGTTTTACCATGCTAAATATCCGACTTAGCATAGACTGATACCCAAGGCAATTGGATTAGAGCAAAACCAATAATAAATAAATATATTTATAAACTAACACTTATAAGTCTCATTTTTTTTTTTTCACGTATAGCACAAGGCAATTGGATTAGAGCAAAACCAATAATAAATAAATATATTTATAAACTAACACTTATAAATCTCATTTTTTTTCTCATGTATAGCACAAGTCTGCCACTAGTAAGTACTAATAACCAGATGGATAGGTGAGCAAAACCAAACCATTAATATAAGGTTCTTGTTAATAGGTGTCCTTAATTAGGGCAATCGTTAACATACTATTTTAGGAAAATTTGAAACCACTTTTATGGAAAATATAAAAAATTAATTATTTTTTCTTTTTTCATAAAATTTTTTAAAATATTTCTTAAACTAATACTTTTAGGATCCGTTTGATTTTATAGATTTTAAGGAGGATGAAAAAAAAAAGGGAGAGAAAACAAATTTTAGGAAAATTTGAAACCACTTTTATGAAAAATATAAAAAATCGTAAAAAAAATTAATTATTTTTTCTTTTTTCATAAATTTTTTTAAAAACATTTATTAAACTAATACTTTTAGGATCCGTTTGATTTGATAGATTTTAAGGAGGATTAAAAAAAAAAAAAAAAAAAAGGATAGAACAAATTTTATGAATGTTTGATTAGAGGGAGGAGAGAGAAAAAAAATTATTGGGACCCAAATATTTTCTCTATGAACCCACCAAAATGCTATCTCCCCAATTTAAATAGAAAGTATAAAGAAGAAGAATAGTTACAAGCAAATTACTAAACTACCCCTCTCTGATATTTTGGTTGTTTCTTACTTTTTTTTTTTTTTTTTTTTTTTCAGCGTGTTGATAGTGATACACATGCAGCTTCCTTTTCTTGTTTTTACTTTTTAGCTTCTTTCGGTTTGGGTTTTACTGGAACGTGCCTTTCTTTTCTTTTTTTCTTTTTTTTTTTTTTTTTTAGAACCGGGCACGTCTTTTATTTTGTAACAAACTTAGGTGATTATCTTTTTTTTTTTTTTTTTATAATAATTGGGCATTAATTTTTAATAATGGTATGTGAGTAAATTGATACAAATTCTCCTACTCTTTCATCCTCTTCACTTTCTTTGTATGCACAAGCCGCAACCAAACAAACCTCAGTACAAAGTAAACTTTTGCCACAAAGTCAATGTATACCTTGCTTCGGACGAAACTTCAACTAAAGTCTAAAACTCCGATCTCGGACGCGCTAGCGCGGAGATGAACCCTTCTCTACTTCCGATCCGTTTCCTTGAATTCTCTACTATATAAGGGAACATTTAGCTTTGTAATTTTCAGGTTTCACTGATAGTTTATTTTACTCGTACTGTGTTGCAACTTTTCATTTATTAGAATAAAATTCTAATTCGTCCTAAAAATTTTTTAAAATTAAAAAAAAAAAAAAGTTTGTATTTTACATAGTTCGGTATACCGAAGTCTTATTATAGTTTCTTGTTTCCAAAAAAAAAAAAAAGAGTCTATTGTTCAAAGAAAAAAAAAAAGTCTTAGTTTCTCAATTGGGCTTCCAAATACTATATTGGATATAAAATCTTTGACATAAAGTTATGGCAGCAGCATTTGTGGGTGGGGCTGCTCTTGGGGCAGCGTTTGTAGAGGGCTTTGCAGTGTTACATGTCACTGTTAAGGATGTGGTAAGCAAAGCCCGTATGTTCAAACCCATTCTTAAACACCTCGAATCCACGTTAGATCGTTTGGCGCCAACAGTCAACGAAATAACACAATCAAGTGAACAGCTTGATCTCCCAGAAGTGGAAACAAAGAGCCTGATCGAACATATGGAGGAGGGAGAGAAGCTGGTTCTCAACTGCTTGAAAATCCGGTGGTGGAACTATTGTTTCAAACTATACTACTCCCCTAAACTTAAAGAGTTGGTCGAAGAAATCGTCAGGTTCTGTCAGCTTGATATGCAAGTGCATAGCACAAGGAATGGGTTGAGGACTTTGGTAAATGTGAATATTAATCTGCAGAAAGTGGATTCGGTTGTGGATAGACAAAGGGTGCTGTGCACGGTTCGTGATCCCCCGGATTTTACAGTCGGGTTGGATATGCCAATGAAGGAGTTGAAGACGCTGCTGTTGAAGGAGGAGGTGCAGCTGCTTCTACTGTCTGCTCCTGGAGGATGTGGGAAGACCACATTGGTGCAAATGCTTTGTCAGGATGATCAAATTAGAGGTACTTTCATCTCTTCTGTGTGTCAGTGTGTAATTTTTTACTTTCTAATTTGTTAGTGTTTTAGGAAATATAGTTTGCATATTCTTGAAGTTATTTATAGTGCTAGTCTGTGGATCCTTAATAGTGAAGTATACACTTAGGTAGTAGCAAAAACAAAATACATTGAACTTCCTTGTTGAATGACTTGAATTCTAAAATGACATAATGCAGTAAAAGAAAGAAGATGATTAAAAAAGAAAAAATTTAAAAGGCAATTCTCATATTTTCATAATTTGTGGTGTTTCTCATAATTTTTTTTTCCTCACATCTCACTGTTTGCTGCGATTGGGATTGGGTATTCTGTTCATATGACTGGGCCATTATGTGTGTAATATTATGCGGTATGAAATGTGCGTCTGTGGCAGTTTTCTAACTACATTGTGTTTGGACAGGAATGTTTGAGGGCAATATTCTCTTTGTGAACGTTTCAAAAACTCCCAATGTGAAGGTCATTGTGCAGAACCTGTTAAATTATAAGAATATGCAGCCTAATTTTCAAACTCAAAGTGATGAAGATGCAATCAACCAGCTGTCACAACTGCTGAATCATCTTACACCTAATCCTATATTGTTGATCCTAGATGATGTCTGGCTCGGGTCAGAATCCCTTCCTGAAAAGTTTAAGTTTGATCTTCCTAATTACAAGATTTTGGTTACTTCAAGAACTGCATTTCCAAGATTTAAATTTACATATCACTTAAAACCACTAGATGATGTTGATGCAATGACTCTTTTTCATCGCTCAGCATCCCTACATGATGAGAACTCTTACATTCCAGTAGAAGAAGACGCCAAAAAGGTACCTTGTCAATCTGTGAGAGATATATATAGCTTATCAATATATATATATATATATATATACACACACACACCTGCCAAAATTATGTTTTCATACATAGCTTTGCTTGGGCCAAAAATTACCCCTGTAACCTCCAAACAATAACTGAGTTTATTTGTTTCCTTGAATTGCAGATAGTAAGAGGCTGTGGGGGATTCCCACTAGTCATTAAAGTGATTGGTGGCTCACTGCGTAGGCAGCATGAAGTAGTATGGCACAGTAGACTAATGAAATGGTCTGATGGTCAATTTTATTTTAGTTCTGATATGGAGCTGCTTGCTCATCTTCAAAAAAGCCTAGAATTTTCCGACGACAAGGTCATCATCAAAGAGTGTTTCATGGACCTAGGTTCATTTCCTGAAGACCAAAGGATCCCTGCCGCTGCCCTCATTGATATGTGGGCAGAATTGTATAAACTGGATGAAGATGGCATCCATGCCATTGCCAATTTACAAGAACTCAACGTTCGAAATCTGGCTAGTCTTGTGATGGCAAGGTATGTTGGCTTTTTATCTCTATACTACAGTTTTCTTGTTGTGTGATTTCTTCCTGTGATTACTGCTAGTTGTATTATGCCGTAACTCTATACTTGGCCTAAGGCCCAAAATATTTTTTTTATGGCTTAATTAACTTCTGATGGCATTTGATAATATGTTATTATAGTTTATTTGACATGTCAATGGCCAATTTAGGATTTTTCATACCATTGATTTGAAAGGTGATTACTAACAAGAGCTAGAAAAAAGGAAACTTATGCCAATCTAGAAACAAGATATTCCAAGTTTCCAACTACCGTGCCCTGGCAAAGAGGGGTGTTTCAAATTTTAATAGTTAACACCTGTTTGCTTCTTGTCTGGCATACACTTGAATATAATTATTGTAGATAAAAACTGATAGTAGTATCTATTTCCCTTTGTTGTGTCATTATATTCTTAATTTTATGTATTTTTCATACGTGAAGCTGAAAATTTTGAATATGTTCTAAGCTTAAATATTTCCCATTCACAGGAAAGATGCAAGTGAGGTCAAAAGTTATTATAATGAAGACTTTGTCACACAACATGATATTCTTAGAGAGCTTGCTATGCATCAGAGCAGCCAGGAGTCTATAGGACAAAGGTCAAGACTGATTATTAACATAAGTGGAAACAATCTACCAAAGTGGTGGACAGAACAAAAACAGCAACTCATTAATGCTCGCCTATTATCTATCTCAACAGGTTGGCACATTTTCTCTCTATCAAAGACACACACAGACATACACAATATGTAATTTACATAATGTTGATGGCTTGTCACATTGTATAAAATTATTTTTGCAGATGAATTATTCTCGTCCAGTTGGTGCAACATTCAAGGATCCAAAGTTGAGGTTTTAGTTTTGAATTTTCATACAAAGAATTATACATTACCTGAGTTTGTGGAGAAAATGGATAAACTCAAGGTTTTGATAATCAATAATTATGGTTTCTTTCATTCCAAAATAAGCAATTTTCAATTTCTTGGGTCTCTACCCCATTTAAAAAGAATCAGATTAGAGAAGGTTTCAATTCCTTCGCTTTGCGAGACCCTAGTACCATTGAAGAGTTTGAAGAAAATATCCTTGTTTATGTGTGATATTGGTAAGGCTTTTGAGAATTGTACAATTCAGGTTTCAGATGCATTTCCAAATTTGATAGAGATAAACATTGACTATTGCAATGATTTGGAGGAATTGCCTGTTGGGCTGTGTGATATCATCCACCTCAAAAAAATCAGCATCACCAACTGTCATAAGTTGTTTGCACTGCCAGAAGAAATTGGAAAGCTAGTGAATTTAGAAGTGCTAAGGCTTAGGTCATGTACTGATTTGTCAGAGCTACCAGATTCAATTAGAAGCCTCCATAAGTTAAGCATTCTAGACATAGCTGACTGCCTAAGCATTATGAAGTTGCCAAAACACATTGGTGAGTTGTGTAATTTAAATGAGCTCAACATGAAAGGGTGCTTGAGATTGCGTACTCAGTTTCCAGAATCAATAATGGATCTTGAGCAGTTAAAGCTTGTGGTATGTGACGAAGAGAGGGCCAGGTTGTGGGAGCCTATCAAGGAATTCCTCCCCGAGCTCAAGGTAGAGGTGGCTGAAAAAGATATCAACTTGAATTGGCTTCCCAAATGATTTCTGAGAACTATTCTCCTTCAAAAATGTTGTGGGTTCAATATGTTATGTCAAATGGAAATATGCTAAATCACAGTCAATGCTAATAGTAGCTACTAAGAAAATAATAGGGGGGAGGTTACATAATAAAGGATTTTTCCAATAGTCATTCATTTAATGGGTGGATAGGAATATAATCCAATGCTGTATTGATGAGCTACATATAAATTTAGAAAAAATATTTTTAGATGCAAACCGAACAATACACAACTTGGTTTTGGAAGATATGGCACTAAAAGCAGTGTGTACTAATCCATCTATATTTAACTTCTGCACCGTCTTAACCTTTGCCTCGGAGCTTTGGAGTTTGGACACTACATGAGCATGGTTTTTGAGCCTCAAACCATTTTGTCTATTCTTTGCTTCCGTTTAAAGATTCTGATTCATTCTGAGATTCAGGTTCAATTTAGTCTATTCACTGAAAATTTTTAAAATATATTCTAAGAAAAGATGGGCAGTTGCTGCAATTCAATTTAGGCAAAAACACATATTTGGTCTATATTCTGACCTCGTTTTCTTTGGTTCTTAAGTTTTTAAAACTTTCAATTTGGTTGTTATATTTTTAAATTTGTTGTCATTTTAGTCCTTGCCAACCCGCTTATGAAAAACGCACTACTAACAGCAAGTTTAAAATCATCTGAATCTGCAATAATTGTTTTGTCATGAGATTTGGAACTCTCCCAAGATAGCTAGTCAATAATTCACCTTAACTAAGTGATTCCCCCACCCCCTTTCTGTCTCCCCTAAACTGACTGCAGAGAGAATAAGAAAGAGAAGCACAACTAGTACCTTTGGATATCCAAAGACACATATCTTCAACTGAGGAGCCGGGCTTCCATCCAACTAAGTGTTTTCCAGCTTCTAGTCACGATGGCATATTTGCTTCACCTAGAAACAAAATAACAAGGAACCGAATATATAAAGTTTCCATAGCAGGGGTAGGAAAGAACAAATTTTCATTATTATAAAATAATAAAAAAGGAAAAATGCTTCGACACCATAGCATGGCAGTAGCTGACTCCAGATATAAGTTGTTGAAAAGCTTGTTGTCATTCCTGGTGGAGTTTAAATGATTCCAAATGCAACTGCAAGCTTCTCGTTTTGGTGGGAAAGATTTTGCTGTTTATGCTCCTTATATCATGTAGCACAAGTATAAAGGGTGAATTCTATTGGCTACAGCCACCAAGTATAGAAGCCCAGATTACTTTATCAAGCTTCTTAGGCTTTTTGTTAATCCCCATATGATACTAACATAATGATTTGTTATACTTGTTAAGCTATCTTTTCCTTTATCAAATAGAAACCTTCAAGTCCTTTATCAACTAATCCAGCATGAATACAAGCGGAAAGAACCCCAACAGAAGTAACATGGTCATGCTGCGTACTTGGTTGTTGGGTGTGTTTTAAAATTATTGGGTGAATTTAAAACTTAAGCCCATGAACTTTGGTTGGAAAGCCCAAGCCCAAGCTCTAGAATTTTCCTATAGGCATGTGAGTTGTTGGCAGCAAACAAAACCCCAAATTTTCCCCTCTTTCCTTAGCAACAGGTCAGCCAGCACCTTCCCACTTTTTGCAGAAAATACACTGGGCATCAATGGGAAACAAAGGGCCCGTTTGGTAGAGGAATTTGAGTAATATTATTTATATTTTTTTGAAATACGTGTGGGTGAAAAAGTGTATAAAAATACGTGTGATGTTATTTAAAAACTAAAAACATGTTAAATGCTTCCAAACGGGGCCAAAAACTCCACAAATTTCGTCTTTTTCCTTTCACCCCTTCTCCCTTGAATGCTTCCTTTTAAGAGCTTTAGAGCATTCTCATCAAACATTTTAAAAATTTTAGCATTTAGCATCTAAAAAACTAACTTTATAACATATAACACATCACTTTACAATATACCTTACATCAAAACTTCTATTTTTTTTTTTAACACTTCATTTAAATATTCTTTCTTTATCATTTTTTATTCTCTCTCTCTCTCTCTCTCTCTCTCTCTCTCTCTCTCTCTCTCTCTCTCTCTCTCTCTCTCTCTCTCTCTCTCGACCAAACTATTTTTAGCACTGCCGACCACCACATCCACCCACCATTGCCACCACCTGCCACCAGCCAAATCCACTGCAACCACAAACAACAGTAGAGAGAGAGAAAAAAAAAAAAAAAAAACACCCCACATCCACCCACCACACCCACCCATACCACAACGACCACATCCACCCACCATCGTCGCCACCAGCCAAATCCACCGCAACCATGTCCCAAACCCGATTCTATGACCCAAACCCAATCAACCCACACCCACAAGCACAAAACCCACAAAACAAGCCACAACCTCCACCACAACCCAAAACCTCCACAATCCACAATCTCCACCACAACCCACAACCTTCACAATCCACAACTTCCACCAAAACCCACTAAACCCACAACCTCCACCACAACCCACAAACACCACAAATCACAAACCCACCTCACAAATCACATACCCACGGTGGTAGATTGGTCAATATTTAAGGAGTTTTCTCTGTTTGAGATGGACATTTCGTTGGTTAAAATACCTCAACATCCTCAAGTTTAAGTAAAGACAAAACTAAAGGGCACTCCATTAAAAATACATCTCCAAGTCCCACTAAACATTTCCTACAAAATAGGACTATGATCTATTCCAACTCCCCATTTTCCTTCAATCACTAAGCCCACATCTTCATTTTTTTTGGTAACCATTATCAAGTCTTAACTTTTTTTTTTTTCTTTTTTTTTTTTTGAATATGTGGTTTCCTTACCCCTAATCTCTCTTTTTTGTTTTTTATTTTATTTTGTTTTGCTTTTATTTTTTCAATTCTCTTCTTCTTTATTTTGAATATTTAAAAAAAAAAAACTTTTTAAATACTAATATTTAAGGAGCTTTCTCTGTTTGAGATGGACATTTCGTTGGTTAAAATACCCCTACATCCTCAAGTTTAAGTAAAGACCAAAGTAAATGATACTCCAGTAAAAATACATCTTTAACTCTCACTAAAACATTACCTACAAAATATGACCACTCTCTGCTACAACTCCCCATTTTCCTTCAATCACTAAGCCACGTCTTCAATTTTTTTTTTTTTTTTTACCTTTATCAAGTCTTAACTGTTTCTTTTTTTCTTTTTTGAATTTGTGGTTTCCTTACACCTAATCTCACTTTCTTTCTTTTTTTGTGTTTTGTTTTTATTTTTTCAATTCTCTTCTTCTTTATTTTGAATTAAAAAATAAAATAAAAAATAAAAGACACTTCTTTTATAAAACTGTTACTATAACTTCTCATCCATAAATTTAGGTACTATCATATATCCTTTTTTTTTTTTTTTTGGGAACTACAACCCAGCTTCCAAAACAAAACATAAATAAATGTTTGTTCCTCAGCAAAAAAGAAAAAGAAAAAAGAAATCATAAATAAATGTCATCTCTTCCCCTCTCTCTGTTTCTCTTTGAGGTATAAGCATAGGTAATTTTCTTAATCTTTTTTAGGTTTTCTTTCTCACATGTTCGTATGTTTTTCTTCTTCTTCTTCTTCTTCTTCTTTTTATTATTTTTTTTATTTTTTATTTTTACAGAATTTTATATTTCTTTTCAAAGATTTTTCTTAACTCTCTTTTGGCATCCAAACTTGAAACACTTTTCTACACTAGAATGGATGTATATTTCAAATGGTCATTCTGTATATAAAAATATAAAGAAAGAACAGTTGATGCAATATAGAAATACAAATAATCTTTTTAATTAAAAAAAAAAAAGAGCCTATGTTACTTACTATTAACAGAAGCCAGAATCAATTAAACATGTTTTGTGTTTATCTATTCTATTTGCTATGTTACCTATTTTTCAAATTCTCTAAAATACTCACAAATTTTTATCCACTTTAAAATTTTTACTCTCAAATTTTTAAAAAATTAAAAAAAAAAAAAAAATCTTTTACTCACAAATTTTAAAATTTTAACTGCTCTAGACTACTCATACGTAGGGGTTTTCTTTCTTATTTTTCCTACTTTTAGTGGAATTCCAACGTGAGATGCAATCATGCAAATACTGGCTACAAATCACAAAAGAAGAAAATTCCTGAAAGGAAGGCAAAAGGAGTAGTGAAGAATAGAACTTTTCACATGGCTTGCTGTGTCGTTATGGTTATGGCCTTATGGGAGAGGCAATGGTGATTGGCTTTTGTAGGATGAAGATGACCAGGAAGAAGCAGCAAATTTGCCATTTCACATAATAAAGTTGAAATGGGAGCCTCATCCACATATAAATATGTACGAGAAAGACAAATGTAACGCTGGGTGTAGGGTAAAGCATATCTCATCTCATAAAACCATCAAAGAATCATATGGTAATTTATCTAAAAGATTAAACCCTGGTATTGGGCTGTGTATGGCTTTAATCTTAGTACTTACTATGCCTGATCACGCGAGGCTACTTGAAACAGCATGTAGACATTGCTTAACATTACTGATAACTTTCAAGTTTTTATCCACACTCAATTGGTTGAAAATACCAATACAAGAAGAGCCGGGGTAGAAATCGGTTTATAGTAATAAACTATTGTAACAGTTTGTACAATATTGTGAATCGACCTTTAAGTTACAAACTAGCTACAATTAAATTTTTATGGAAAAAGAATATTCCGAGCAAAACTCCTGTCCAGACGGAACTCAAAAGAAATACTGCAATTGTTGCAGCAACTGCTTAAAAGTATTTTGGTATAGCTTCAAAAATGATGATGTGATGAAAACTGAAGGCCAGACATAATCCTTCTACACTGAGAGCAAGAACCTACACAAATCACAATTAAAAATACAAAATCAGAGATTAGGAAGAAATAAAAGGAACAAATCTCGGCCCTCTTAGAAGAGTAACATAAATACCAGTGATGACACAGAAAGGTGACACCATGTTGACTGCATTAACTTCCACCCTTCTGCTTGAGAGTAATTTTATCCCCCAAACTGAGAGCAATGCCTTGGGTCTTACTTCTTATCCTGATGTAGCCGCTCAGCTTACCATCTGCCTGCTTCTCTATGCTCAGATTCACCAAAGCATCCTCTCCAAACACACTCTTAGCGTACAAGTTGGCTGCCAGGAACCCACACTCACCATCTAGTGCAGACCTGGAACTCAACCACCAAAGAAAAGATTGTAGGAAAAATAGATGGATAGGATGTAAGGGATATTATTACTGAGAAGGAGAAAAATAGCACACATGGAAAATTGTCTCAGGACAGCACTTAAAAGCAATTTGGGCACTTTTTTCCACGAAAACATTTCAGGCTTTCATTCTGGTTTTTGGCTTTGCATTCCCTTTTTATTGTTTTGGTTTTATTTGATCCAACTTTCTTTAACCATTGAGATAGGAGGGCTGCAACTTTCAGTGGGAACCCAAAGCCAATTCTACCCAACTAAGGGATAAGCTAGGGCTCAAAAATAAGAAATAAGCTCAGATTTCATTGGACACAAATTCATGAGACCTAAATTGGCTTGAGCACCTTTGGAGGTCAGACAAACCCAACGCAAGCCTGACCATATGTTCAGTAATAGTCTAATAAATGTAACTTTATCTCATATTATACCCATCATGCATATTGATTAAAAAAGTGAGGTTGAATTATTAATCATAGGCTGCAGTACCATGAGCATTGTAGGTATGTTTTGTCATTTTTCAGCTGTGAAATTTGTTATAATTCATCTCGTAATTTTTATCAGCATGTTCCATGCACCTAATGCAGTGGGGGATCCAGGGAATTTTGCTTGGGGAGGCTGATCTATGATTCAACCCATGGCCACATCCTAAACTTATTATTGATGGGGAGGAGGTGCCTTTGATCTAGAGCTCATTGGCAAATGTAATGAGCTTTAATTATGCAAAGCATGTTTAATGATGTTCATCCAAGGATCATTATTTGCAGTAGTTCATTATGGATTATGTTTACATTCTTTATTTTTTCTTAATGGTAATACACACACCTAGAGGATCTAAAACCATGAACTCACCCTCTAGACCATTATTTTATTTTTTTTATGACACAGGAAAACTTCACTCAGATTAGTTGCACATCACAGAGCATACTGTACAACAATCCTCACTGTTAATCAAACTCCTACAGGTAACTGACCCCATCAGCTAGAACCAGTTACCAAGTAATTCAAGGGCTTTTCACCCTTGATGGGCAACTGACCTCACCCTCTAGAACATTATTATGAGAGAAAGAAGTGTCATTTGAGCTATAGCTCATTAACCAGACAAAAATTGCCATCCTTCTTCCTAGAAAAATCTTGCAACTTCCAATCATTTCTTAGCAAAGACAGTCTTAATGTTAATGTGAAGCACTAAAGCCACGACCAGTCACACCATAGCAAGGAATTAAGTTAACTACTTCTTTTTTTGATAAATAACGGCATTGTATTAAAAAGAAGCCCAGGTACACTGGGGGTGAACATGGAAAATAGTACATCAAACACATAAATTACAAAGATCAAGCATTTCTAAAAAATTAGAACAAGGGAAAAGATTAAAGGAAGAACTCCACTCTAGCAAGGTATGAAGAAGAAGAGATCTCTAATCCAGCACATAACACATGCATTAACTTCATTGACAGTAAGAAAAGTAATTGAGAAGGATTATTTTAGCCAAGAAACAAGGAGAAATAACTTACGGTGCAGTGAGGCACTTCATGTTGGTTGATTTGATAATATGGTCAAGGAATTCCTTCTCTTCTTGAATTACAGTGTTGACAGCAACCTGCAGCATAACACATTCACATGACCCATTAACTCAAAGTCACCATCCACCAATAATGAGAAAGAAAACAGTTGTTCAACAAGGGAAAAGCCTACAAACATTGAACTAAAATGCTAGCTTTGTGAAAAAAGTAGAAGCAAGAAGGCAAAGACAAAGGGAGCAAGTTAATTGCAGCTCAGGCTTCATGAAAATGCATATACTGATCTCATACAAAGGAGAAACTCAATGAGTAGAAAGAAAGACCATATTTCTTCCCACTAGGTTAATAACTCTCATCTTACTTTTAAAAAAAAAGGATAATAATTTTTATCTTCAATTTCAAATGCACTTTCATTCTTGATCGAACAATTACATGTGCGTATAGATTATTGGAGGCCTAATGTTCATACATCATAACTGCAACCTCCTGACCATGAAGCAAAAAGCCAATACTGCCTTTTCTTTTTCTCCATTTTAACCTAATATTGTGACACTTATCAAAAAGCCTAATATCATGGCATAAACAAAATAGTAAAGCAAGAATGATATCATGGCATAAACAAACTAGTAAAGCAAGAATGATTGTGTCATAAATTTAACAGTTGAATCTAGAATAAATCCTTCTCATCAAGGAAAAAAAAATTACAAATTACAAATCTTCGGCATCAATCTCAAATTGTTAGAACAATGGGTTTTCACAACTATAATGGCTTTGCTTCAACATTGTTTCACATTTGCTAATGTAGAGGCTGGTTAATTTCCAAGCAAAACATGGGACCAAAAGGTCGTGAGAGATTCAAGATCAAATCATAAACATGTGGGAGAAGGGCAGGTTTGGTTTTAATAGAAATAATCAAGGACATTCAATATGATGCGAGACTAGTTTGAAAAAATTTCAGCTCATATTGGATTAAAAAAAAATCCTTTCGCAAGATACATGTAACTTATAGAAATGGTAACAAACTACCAAGCAAAAAGGAAAAAAGCTCACATGCACACAATAATGCAACTGATTCAGGTTGAATTGATTTACTGAAAGAGCTGCAAATAAATCACATCTTCACAAATTTGTAGTAAAGAATTCATTTTCAGTCCCAATAACTGCATTAAGTACTGCATTAAGTCTGCAGAATATTTACAGCGTTACAGCATAAGTTAAAAAAGGAATTTAATGCATACCTTGTTTTCCCACTCAAACTCTGCCCACATGGTTCTAAAAGCAGAATCACTACAAACTGCAGGAGAGATGTAGTCCATTATGTCTACATGAATGTCATTGAGGACAACAACTGTTCGCTCATGCACATTTGAAGTCTCATAAACAATGTTCCCAAATATGACTCCAGTCTCAGTCGAGGAAACCTTGATATTGGCCTTTATTTGTTTGCTAGATTCAGGAGCTAGTGTATAATTCTGTGGACGATCAACAAGTTTAAGATCACCCATGGTTGCCAACTCCAGGCACAAATTCTGTAAGGTCTCCTTAGTTCGATTGATAACTGTAACATCAAGGACAATATCATAATGGTGAACAGTCACATATGCTTCAGCATACACTGGATCACTAAATCCAGTGAGTTGGAGAATGCGGCTAAGCTTATTTGCATCATCCCCCTCCTTAATGAACTCTCCAGTTGCACGCTTTAAATCATCTTGGACCTCATCTTCTAGCTCCAGTTGGCTCATACCCTGGAAGTTACATGTTGTTAGGACATTGATATACAGCCATGATAATTCAAAAACACCCGTAGACTCACAGGAATCAGATTAGCTAAATAGATAGGGAAGAATATTTCTACCAAGAAAAGAAAGACCCCCATAAATTTTAAGCATCTAATACTAGTTACCAAACTCTTTCCCCCTGCCTTATGTTTTTTGCATAAGGTAGTGTTTTTGAATATATATCATTATTACTTATCAAAAAAAAAAAAAAATATCGCCTGAAAAAAAAAAAAAAAAATTGGAAGGAAATGGTGCACATGTTGAGAATACACTCAAAACTACTACTTTTTTTTTTTTTTTTTTTAAATTATAGAAAAGGAAAAATTTTATTGATAAAAAAGGACGACTACATTCAGAAGGATGAAATAGCCAAAATAATTACGTACAAACAACAAAAAGAGGAAACAGAGAAAAAGGAAATTATTTACAAGAGAAGAGAGAGAGTCTAAAAACACTAGAATGGAATCACTAGAAGTGAGTTGGTCCCCTGAAAGATCTAAATCCTCAATTATACAATTATTGTGCTCCCTCCCTTAAAGTACACAGGATGTACTCCAGATGTACATCACAACTAAGCTCTATAATTACAATGATCAATAAATTCAAATAAGTTTGAAAAGGAGAAGCATCCTGACACTGGCAACTACTCAAATAAAGTTCTGAGAAAATTCAAATTCAGGACTAAAATTTTCCACTCACACCCCTCAAAGTTTCTAGCATTTCTTTCCCGCCAAAGGCACCACATCAAGCAATGAGGGATGCCCTTCCAGATCTTGTAGTTCTGAAGTTCCAAAATCGGCATTGCCAACAAGCTAGTAAGTCTACCACCCCTCTAGGCATCATCCACTGAAC
Organism: Quercus tomentella; assembly: GCA_028535165.1. Lineage (NCBI taxonomy): Eukaryota > Viridiplantae > Streptophyta > Magnoliopsida > Fagales > Fagaceae > Quercus > Quercus tomentella. Next base: position 24,667,053 of record JAPQVY010000001.1, on the reverse strand, counting down.
CCCAAAAAGGGCAAAAGCAACATCCCACAACTCTCTGGCCCCAAAACCACTAAAATTTATTTTACTAAAAAAAACATATACAAAGGAGATTTTTAAAAACTAGCAGAAAAAAGGAAGAAAGAAAGAAAGAGACAAAATATATAAGAGCTAGCCCAACAGGGTTGCACTAACAAGTTTCTGGACTTGTTCAAAATTACCCAAAATCATTAGGAATAGACTGGCTTCAGCCAAAATTACAAATTGTAGTAGAAAATACACTGGCCTCAACCTTTTATATTTATCCTAAGACCCAAAAAAATCCAAACAACACCTGGGAACTCAAATCATAAAATATCCACAGTGAATTGATCAACACAGCAAATAAATGACAAGAAAAACAGCAGAAGATGTTCAACAAAACTTCACAATCAATGCAGGAATTTTTTACCTTCCTGCTCTTTAAATGGTAGAAGTCAATTAGGTCATCTGGTTGTGCATGAGAAATCTGAGCCTTTGCTTTAATTTCCTCCGTTTCCTGTAATTGTTTTTCTGAGAGCATTTTAACAAAACTCTGGCGGCAAGATTGCAACCATATTTTTCTGATCTCATCACCAGTATTGCATAACAATCTTATGCAGAGGACAATCCTATCATATGAGTCATTGTCAATTGGGTGCTGAAGAACCAAAGATTGTCCTAATTGCAGCATGGAGACCATGATCAACAACGCCTGTGAAGATGCCTTATTCACTTCAACTTTAGATGGCTGGACCTCTTCCAATCTTAGAATAAGCTTTGTCAGTGTGCAAGCCACAACTGCCCCAAGGAAAAAGTCACCAGTGAGAAGCAGGGATCTCAGATTCCCAGATGCCAAGGATCCTTGAACAAGGGTAGGAGGGGAAAAAGCAGTTTCAGAGGCAGCGCTCTGTGTAGCATAGGTGCCATCAGAAAGAACAGCCGGTCTTCTGGAAGAAACAGCAATGCAGTTTACTTGCTGAGCCTTCTTTGAAGAATCAGTATCTTCCCCATCTTCTGAAACTGAGTAAAAAGGTAGCTCTCCGAGACACTGTTTAATGGTTGCAATGCCACTCTCAACTTCAGAGAGTGACAGGCAATACTCTCCAATGATCCAGAGAGCACATGAACAGACACGTGCAGCTCGGATCTGGTAGAAAGTGTCCAATAGCCTAGTTATTATTGAAACCCTTAGTTTAGGGTTGGTTTCAATTATCTCTCGAACAAAAATAACAACATCAACAGCTGAACCAACATTGCTGTCTCCCAAGAAATCCATCAACATATGTACTACCGTACTTGCAACTTCTGGGAACTTAATTGCACAAGAATGAATGGCTTGAATAAGAATCTGCCTGTATTCACCATTCTTCTCAAGCTCTCCACCCTGTGTTTTAACAACTTCCTTCTTCAAAGTAAGAATCACCTCATGGATGTTCCGGGGAGTAATAAGTTCAAGAACAATGTCAAGTGTCTTTCTCCGGATGTCAAGATTTGGGCTAGAAAGTGCCCTAAGCACATCCATGATCAAATCAACCATAATATCCCTATGAGAAGACTTGAGCTCATTCAGCTGATCAAGCACAATAAGCTTCACATTGTGGTCACTTTGAGAAAGAAGAAGCTGACAATAAGTGTTTGCAGCAGCTCTAATAGCAGTGGGAGCAGATGACAAAGAAACAAGAGTCCCGGCACATTCATAAACAACTGCAGTTGAAGGAGCATTCAATAAGGATATAATGATCTTAATGTACTTCCCCTTCTCACCTCGATTTGTTCTGCAGACCTTTCGGATCAACTCCAACACAACCATCTGAAGCAATTCACCCCATTCCAAGACCCCGTCAACATGGGTCAAAAGGTAATTAATCGCATGATCCTGGGCACAAGTAAATAGCATAAGAAAGGCATTCCGCTTGGCCGATTGATCCTGCTCTGTTGAAAGAACCTTCTCAATCATTTCAGGTGCGTCAACTAAAAGCTGCTCACCATGTGGAAGCTTATAGATCGACATCACAGCTAATATAGCATTCCTCCTAATAAACGGGTGCCGATGCTCCAAATTTTGCAAAACAGATGGGATTAATGGCTCAATTATTTCTGTCTCATTCAAGCGGCAAAGAAACCTCAAAGTTACACCACGAATATACTCATTTGGGTGCTGGAGGTTGTTCCTCAAATTTTGGCATATCAAAATCATTTCAGGCAAGACCCTTCCCTTTGCATCAGTTTTATCAATAATCTCCAAATAAAGCAGCAGTAGTTTTTGGATTGTGTGATCCTCAGAGGGTAATACATATCTAACAATTGTAATGAAAAGCTGAGGCAAGGTTTCTCCATTCAACAAAAGCATGACTGCTTTCTTCATTGCATCAATTTTTGCAGGCACATCATTACCTTCGAGAGCTTCCCTAATCTCATTTGCAATTGCAGGTGTTCCTTTGTCAAAGTGAATGAGCAGAGTACAAGATTTCTCCATTTCTTAACTGCCTCAAAGAAGCACAATGGACTCGTTAATTGATATCAGGAATTAAAATACAAGCCACTTCATTGTAGAATAACCATAGAACATGACATGCTTTGTTTAGATGTTTAAAAAAGAAAGAAAAGTGATATATAATGTCATATAAGCAAAGTTGTGTTCATATTCATAATAAGTAACTAAGTTTTAAGCTGAGTGTAAAACACGTGCAATCCTCCTCCTTTGTTTGGGCTTGAGACCGACTACGTAAAAGCATTTGGAAATAACCATGCCAAGGGCAGAATATAGTTGAGTTGTGGCCAACCAATTTATTTGAGATTGAGGCCAAGTTGAGTTTATTTGGTTTATATAACTGAAGTAAAGATTTTTTTGCCTTTTATTTACAATGATTCAGCTGAATTTCAAAATTTTATAGGGAAGAAAATGAAAAATAAACAAATCAAGATGTAAGTTGATAGTTTACAAATTCTAACATATTCACCAATTTTTTTTTGTAACAATTATATGACCAAAATGTTTCATGACCACCCCCTCCAACTTTCTCCAGACCCAGAGGCACAACCAGCAGGCCTCACAAACCATATCAACAAGCAACTCTATGCTATCAAACGGTGGTGGAGCCAGGAATTTTTGTTTGAGGGGCAATAGTTAATCTCATTAGATAAAAATACCCATTAGACATTATTTTTCAAACAAGAAAATAAAAAATTGATGCCATAGTAAAGTTTATTTTGGTTTTCTGAAAAGTTAAAAATATATATATTTTTAGTAAAACAGACAAAGCATTTAGTATATGCTTATTCCTTACAAAATATGTTTCACTCCTAAAAGAAATCATTTAAGGAATAACAGTTTAATATTTTCTTGAAAAGTCATTCCTAAGTAACACTTTAATGGAAAAGTGTGGGGATAGAAAATAAAGGGAGTATAGAAAACTGGAATGAAAGAAAGATTCTTGTTTTCCTTCATGAGTGTTTGGTAGAGGGGATAGAAAAGTGGGAGCATAGAAGATGTATATAATATATCTTTGTTTATTTGAAGGGGAAAATGAAGGAAAGAAATACTAATTTTGTGTTAATTTTTAGTATAACTCATTATATAAGAAACTTATTACTCATAGTGCTTAAAATTTTATTACAATAATATATCATATTAACAAATGATATTGCCAAGAGCCTTAAAGCTCAATGGCATTGCCTGGTCTCCTTTATAAGAAGAAAAAGGATTCAAATCCCCCCTCCCCCACTTGTAACAATTGAATTATAAACAAATAAATGAATAATATATATAAGGATCACATCAGGGGCAATTGTGCTCTCTCTCTCTCTATCTCTCTCTCTCCTTCCTCTTTACTCTTCCAAGTGGACCAATTAAATTATGTGGGCATGGATGGAAAATGCTACCCATTCAATTCAAACTTGAGTTCTCCTCATAGAGGAGACAAGATGATGCCATTTGGCCATCCATCCTAGTTTTCATTAGTACAAAAAAGGATGAAAATCTCTAACTCTCCCTCATTTTCCATCCTCTCTAAAATCCCCCAACCAAACAGACCCTAAATGACTTGCTACTACTGCCCATACGTGTTCAATTGTAGCTGATGACAAAACCATCAGATCTAAAGTTAAAATTCCAAACAAAAACAAAAATGAGTTTTAGGCATAGAATGAGAAATCGAAAGAAAATAACTGATCTGATTGGTTGCTAAGAAAAAATCATGTAGGAAAATAAATATATATATAGAAAGAATAAGAATATGTGGCTACAAGCACGATACAAGGCATTTCTTAGTTTCTCAATTCAGATCACGAACAAAACATGCAATCCTGAAAAACGAACATGTAACGCTAATTCGACAACTTCAACTCTGACAAACAATGAAAAGTCACGTTGACCGTACATGCTTGGTTGCCGAGAAAAAATGTAATAGATTAAATTCATATAAGAGAGAGAGAGAGAGAGAGAGAGAGAGAGAGGGAAAGCAATTAACAAACATGAAGGTAAAATGAGAGAGTAGATTTCAAATTGAATCACTTCCTTTTTGTTCCTATCTAGAATTTTCTCTTCTCGCCAACCAAACATAAAGAGAATCAAAAATCTACAAAAGCTTTTAAGCTTATAAAGAGAGAGAGAGAGAGAGAGAGAGAGGAACCTGATGAGATGAGAAGGGAGAGTGCAGAGATGAAATTAGGATTTAGGAGATCTGAACTGATATGTGTTATTCGCGATTTATTTATTTATATAATATTAACATCCGAAGGGAAGGGGAAAGGGTGAGTGAGTTAACGACGAAATTATTTATAGTAGATCCGATCTGAAATCTTTTTCGGATTATATTTATTTATATCATGCAGTAATGTTACACTCACCCACCACACTGCTTCCTAGCTTAATCGTGTAAACTAAAGAAAATATAAAAACATTTTCTAATTTAAGTAAAATTAAATAATAAAATAGATAGAACAATTTATCATCAAATTTATATCAAGACATGCTTAATAATAAACTAAAAATAAGATTGTTCTCTAAATCAAAATTGAAGGATAAAAGGAACATATATATCACTTTTGGAACCCCATGTCATAAACATGTAATTCATATATGATATAAAAACAATAGAAAAATATGTCTAATCATATTAAGCATATATGTGTAACAACATATCTCCATTGGAACCGATGTCATAAACGTTTAATTGATATATGATATACAAAATAATAAAAAAATCATGTCTAAGCATATTTAATAATTGATTCTCAAACCATAACCATATAAATCGGATAAAACTTAATAAAATTATGTTAAACAAAAGACAAAAAATACACAACTTATTCAATTTGATGTAAAAAAAAAAATTAGAGTAAACAAATACATACTTGCAAGGTTGTAGTTAGAAGAAGAGAAGAATAGAGAAAAAGAACAGTATTGTAGGTATTCATAATGAATTATTTTATATATATATATATACACACACACTTCACGTTGAAGAAGTTGATATAAACAAAAATTTTAATATTAATCTAATATTAGTTGAATAAAATTTTATAATAGACTTTTTTTTTTTTTATATAATACACTACATTACCTCTTTTTTTTTTTTTTTAATAATACATTATGTTGCTAAAAGATTCATTAGACTTTTTTTTGTAAATGTTTTTTTTTTACGTGTAGTGTAGTAATTAAAAAAAAATTTACACTACGTTGTTGCAATTTAAGATGTATTAGACCTTTTTTTTTTTAATTTTTTTTTTAGTGTAGTAATTAAAAAAATAAGAAAAAATAGATTACACTACGTCTACACTATATATATATATATATATATATATATATATATATAAATATATATTATGTTAATTCGTTTACCACGGTTTTGTTTTGTTCTTTTTAAATAAAAATAAAAATAAAATAAAATTCATAACTACACATACTTACCCTAACCCACATTTAGATCTGACTCAATCCAAACTTTTCTAGTTCACTCCAATTCAAGAAAAACAAAAGGCAAATTTTTTTAAGGGTATTTTGTCCAAATTACATTTTTGTTTGCATATGGTGATTAAATTTAGCTGGTGGATTTTTTTTTTTTTTTTTTAAAAGTACGAGGAGGCCAAAATAATATAATAATATTAGTAGAAATAATTAAAAAAAATGCATGTCAATTAGGGAAGTAACAAAAAGTATGGCTTTAGATAGAATAGAATAGAGAAAAATAAAAATAAAATACATATAGTCGATCATGATTTAATCAATTGAGAATCCATACCAAAAATATATATTTGTTTAAAATATGACGTGTTTTCAAATATCTGTATAGGGTTTGCATTATAATGTTTCAAAAGTGTTTATGACAAGATGCAGTCACCCTATTTAGCCTTGGTGGCTAGAGATTGGAGAGGTGATTTGATTTTCGCTTGCTCTCAAAAAGCGAAAACCACCTTTCCCTCTTCAAGCAGAGGCTAAATTTGTTAGATTGGCTCTATCACTTTCTGCTAAGTGAGACTGAGAATGTTATTATTAAGCCAAATTCTAAGATCTGTCATGATGCTATTTATGAGTTGATTTTTCCCCCACCTGGGAAAATTGCTTCAATCTTAGCTAACTTGCAATCTCTTCTTGTAACTTATTCTTATGTTTCTATCTCTTGGGTTCCAAGGCTAGCTAATATGGTAGCTCACTCCCTAAGTGGTCTATAGCTTGTAATTTTTTTTTTTTTGTTCCTTTGATTATGGTAGTTGCCCCCCCTGTTTTGTTTCTGTTATTAGGGAAGAAGCTAGTCTTTCTTTCTCTGTTCAATAAAGTCTTTTTTCATCAACCAAAAAAGAGTCACTATTTAATCCAAATGCATAGATTTAATCCCATTCCATACCATTCACATGAGAGAGAGAGAGAGAGAGAGAGAGAGAGAGATATGTATTTTGATCAAGGAAAAAATAAACTTAATATGTGCTAAGGTTGGAATTCCAAACAATGAGGGTGCAACACCTAATCAAGCAAATCTTTAATATATATTCAGCTGAGTTGATTTCAATGAATCAGGATCATTGGACCCGCTACTCAACCCAAACCCATAATTCTTAAGGCCCAAAAACCCGTTACTTGATCACCTGGACATTGGGTCAGCCGGGTGGTTTCAATTTTTCAGGCCCTATGGACAGCCCCAATCACTATAATCATAAAAATAATTTTCACAAAACAAGAAAAGTATATATATTTTTTGCAATGAAAAGAGACTTCGAACGGTGACACCACCAAAAAAAAAAAAACAAACAAAGGCGTCAAAATCACGAAGGAAAAATAGAGAAAATAAAATAATGACTTCATACATTCCAGCAGATGCATGTATGACAAAATGTAATGGTTTTCATTCTCATATGTTCAAAAAAACTCTTCCCCCTCCCCCACTACCTCTACCTATAAAATTAAAAAATAAAAAATAAATAAGTAACAATAATAAAGGACCATTAAAAATAAACTTACATAAATTACGATATGTTTGTCTAGGTACAGAAAAATTTCACAACTTGTGCTTTTCCTTTTTAACTTCTTGTTTCCCCCCACCCCCCCTTTTTCCCTTTTTTTTTTTTACATAAGAATTACAAATAGATAGAAGAACTCAATCCCCTAAAGAGTCAAGACCAAATCTCAACCTGATGAGAGCCACTCCACATAACAAGACATAATCCCTTGTCATGGACGACAACACTCTCTACATAACCCAAACGTCAACTTTGCTTCGAAAAGGGAAAACAACAAACAGTTTCTAAGTTGAACAGCGCTGGCAGTTTCAGATGTCAAAGTATGTATATCATGTGTAGTTCAGAAATCTCGGAAACTCATTTTGGGGTCCACCCTTTTCCCGCTACTCCGTCCTCGTCCTCTTCCAGCTCCTCTTCCCCTTCCTCTCGAACCCAAGCGCTTGTAAAATGTTTTGCCATGCTTCATCTCCACAAGTGAATGAAGCAACTCATCACAAAGAATGCAACCAACATATATGGTAGCTCCATCCTCCAAAGGTGTTGTCTTCTTGTTGAAGTCAACTTCTATGATTTTAGAGTCACAATCAGGACATCGCTCCTGAGTAGTGGAAATCTTGTGAGCACCTTGAGGGAGGAAGACAAGGCAATTGCACATATTGCAATTAAGTCTCCACTTCGGAGCACTTACAGGGTCTAGAACAAGTGTCCCACTACATTCTGGACAAGCACATACTCCTTGGGCAATCAGTGAATGTCGGCATGTGGGGTGTGGGCAGAGGAAGCAGGGCATTCCAGCTCCCTTCCCCAATTTGCCAGAATTACCGGTTTTAACAGCACCAAAGAGTGTGTCCACGCCTTCAAATGGAGGGCTATTGTAGCAGTATGGGCAGAGTGGGAATGACTTGCCTTCTGGGCCAGGCATGGAACAGATCAGAAGCTCAAAGTTGTCTAAAGGGCAAGAAAGTTCCTTGTATAACTGCAGATAAATAATTTTTTTTTTGGTTATATATCAAATAAGAAGATATTCAGTGATGGGTGTTGAACATAAGATGCTAATAAATTCATGTCGGACAAAAAGTAATAAGTAATAACAGTTCTATTTTGAGTGGAGAAATACAACACCAATTTACTTTTGGCTAAAGAAAGAAACAAAGTTAATTAGATTGAAATCAAGGCTGATAATGTTAAATTACACCACTAACTCTCAGAACTAAAAGTAAAAGATGAATTAGGATCCTCTCCTTCTGTTTGAAATGGAGAGGGTCCATTTCTTCATGAAAAATTATTTTTTTATTAATCTAAAACTGTACATAGTGGCACAGAAATGGCCAAAATGAAAATATAAAAACTTGAGGACCAAATTAAAAACATGACTAAAATATAGGGACCAAAAAGGTATTTTTGCCTCAGCTCAGTTTCCAATGAACCGGTGAATAGGACCCAACCTTGTTTATTGATACATATGAAGAGAGAGAGAGAGAGAGAGAAAGAGAGAGAGACAGAGGAACAAAAATTTAAGTAGAGTACAAAGGCAATATAGAAATTGTATATAAGGTAAACCATTATTGTTCAGAAACCAATACCAACCTTATGTTCTATATGAAGACCTGAGAATATAGTAAAATATATCCACCAATTATACTAAAAAAGGGGGAATAGATTTTGAAGGTAATGAAGGGTACACGTTAAAGAATGAAAATTAATTATAAATAAATAAAATTACCTTGATGGTACCATTTTGAGGAAGATAATAAACCTCCTCACATGTACCACAGAACAGACGTGATGGTTGCATAGAGATGTATTTCATGTACCGCAGGCATTTACCGCACTTACTAAGAGCACGTCCTGAGTCAGCAAGTGGAGAAAACTGTGCTTCAAACAATGCATCCATATTTTCAATCTGGAAAGGGTCAAAAGGAGGGAGAAAAGTTGAATGATGAGCTAAGAACGAAAGTAGCTATAGATTCAAGAGGGTTGTAACTGCACACCAGATCAATGAGAACAATATCTAAAATAAAACATTGAGTCAAACGCACTCTTAGATCAGGAAAAAAAATGCCATGCATCATCCACATCAATGCTTCTAGTGATTATCTTCTATAATTTCCCCTAACCCAAAATACTTCTGCACATAGTGAGAATAAGACTGAGCATCAATGTGCTGAAAAGAGAGGGAGAGAGAATGCAATTATGCAAGTGGGAGAGGGATAGGAGGGGCTCAATGTGCTAAGGCTTAAGAGGGATGATGAGGAGTTCCCTCATTTATAATACCGAGGGGGAAGACAATACAAGAGTCTTAATATTTTAAAAAAGAATTAAGGAAATAGCATAGGCATAGTTTGTGTACGCACCCATTGTACTATATGCTTGTGTATCAAGTTATGGATGAAAGCCTCAACTTCTGGAAAAATCGTGTGTGTGTGTGAAAAACTATGACATCAACACGTGCATTACAAGCCTCCTATAAACACATCTAAAACTTTCCATCATGGCAATAGGCTAGCTTACAAAGAATAAATTAAATGTACAGTTACTTGTGCTGAGTCACTTGGTGTCCATTTGAGAACAACTTATCTAACTTTTTGCTAAAAGTGTACTAAAGTATATTTGTACCTTGGAAAAAGTGGGAAAAAGTGAGGTTTTAAAAAGCTGGACTTAAAAGTTAAAAGCTATAAGAGAATGCTAAAAGCTGATGCCAAACACACTTGATCTGGCATTCTAACTACTTTGTGTCACCAACAGCTGAGGTTTTGAATTGATGTTTATGTTTCCTTATTACCATGAGATACACAGTTCTCTTTTAAATATTTGAGGACCTATACATTAGTGATCCATATTTTGGTCCTGTTTGAAACTGTTGTATGCAGTTTGGTGCCCATCCCACCACCTCCTACATTATAAAGTATGCATTCTTATTCAAGGGAACTCGACTTCGTATTCCTTAGGGATTCTTCTATGGGAGTCTCGTCAATGAGTTGAATACTAGTGGTCTAAGCGATTAACTTCCTAAGCAACATCTGGCATTGGGCAACTAGAAAAATCACCTTAAAAGTATTAGAACATTTTACATAGAACTAGTTTTAAAATTATACTATATAGATAAGTTATCACCAAATTGACAAAACAATCAAAGAATATGGAAAAGAGACTAAAGAGGAAATTTCAACTAAAGCCTCAAATTGTAAAAAAAAAAAAAAAATTGGATAGGTTACAAAAAATTTTATTAAAAAAGAAGCCAACCCAAGTACATTGGGACAAAAATCAAGAACCAAAATTACAATGATCAAGTAAAACAAGAATGGAAAAACAAGTAAAATGCGACAGAGCCACACTACAAACAAGGAGAGTATGGCAGAAGAAAGACTTAATCTCTAGCAAGGACCATTCACATCCCTTAAAACATCTAGCATTCCTTTCACTCCAAATACACCACATCAAACAATGCGGCACAAGTCTCCAAAAGCCTATATTGCGATGACACCCAAACTTACCTTGTCAAGACTTAAACAACTCAATTATCTTATGTGGCATAACCCAGAGAATTCCAAACAAACAAAACACCAAAGACCACAACTCAAATGCTATGGGGCAATAAAGAAGAAGATGATCCACCGACTTCCCACACCTCTTACACATATAACACTAATCAAGAACAATAATACACCTTTTGTGAAGGTTTTCAGTTGTAAGAATCTTAGCTAAAGAAGCAGACCATGAGAAAAAAGCTACCCTTGGAAGAACCTTCAATTGCCACACTATTCTCCAAGGGAAAGAAGTAAGAGTAGGAGGGTGGAAAGAAAGATAAAATCCTCTAACCTTTAAGTGATGCAGGACAACCAGAAAAAAATTAAAACAATGGAAAAATAAATGGATATGACCTAGGAGTTAGCACCTAGGCCTGACTTGGAGTCAGCACCAAGCGGGGAAACCATTAAAAGTCAGCACCTAGGGTAGACCTAGAATCAGAACCATACCAAAAGGAGACCAAACGGCCATTTTTTTCATTTATCAAAATATCAACTATCCCCTTAAGGAGTACAATAAATTGCTTATAAAGGATTGCTAAACCCTAGTTTTAATTGGCTAGGAAACCCTAATTGCCTTATTACAAAAATAACTTTACTTCCAAATTAAAATACTTATAGCCTAATAAACTACTAGGACCTAAAACATAAAAATACAGTTAACTTGCAAACATAAATAATACTAAATAAAAATCTTCTTGCGTCTCCCGCATCATTCTCCTCTGGTTGGAGAAAACTTGACCTCGAGTTTTAAAGCATTGAAATATTAGGATGTTGACAAGTAACACTTGCTTCAGGTTTGGAATCACCTTAGGGAGCACAAGGAAAAGAAAAACCTTGAATTCCACCACATCAAACTCATTTGGAATAACAAAATCAATGTGTGGGATCAGTATAATCTCGTTTTGAACCTTATGAACCATAGGAAACAGTGTGGTTTTAACCTCTTCGACTCCACCAAGATGTAGATCTTCAAGCACCATGGATAGTTGATCAAAAGCACATTCAACAACTTCAACTTTCACATCATGTGCACCCTCAAGCTTGCTGCATTGTTTTTCAGTGGGTGCCATTATCTTTTCTAGATTAATCCTAGTGATTATTTGCTCCCCCAATTTCCACGACATAGGTGAAACATTCTGATTTTCCTTTCTTACACTAGCAAAAAGTGAACTAAGAAGATCCAAGGAAATGTCTTCACTTTCATCTATGACAAGATTCATAATTGTTTCCATGGCTGAAAGTACAGCAAGTGGATAGTTGGACCTAATTATCTTTAAGAAATTTTGAAACATCTCAACAACCAATGCATCACACTCAAGATCCAGCATCACCAAGCATAACTTGACCTTTGCAATGGTATCAAGAATTGAAACCACCTTCACATCCATTTCAACATGTCTCAAAAGTTTATTAGTGATCATTGCCTTCACTGAGGGTAAAAGTGCATCTCGCATTGATTTGGATGGTTCTTGCTCCACATATGCTAACAAATTTTCAACTTTATCAAGAAGAGTAAGAAGATCATCAATGGAGGAAGGAGGGTTAAGGAGTCTATTCCCAACCTCCTTAATTTGCTTCTCAAGCTTTCCATCAAAGGAAGTCATTTTCAGCTATGAGGCACAAAATAGTGTAACACAGAGATTGAAACTAAATTTCCTGCTCAAAGTTGAAGCGCATAGGTTGACTTTTGGGTCTAATGGTTTTTTTTTTTTTTTTTTTGGGCAATTGGGCTGGTGAAACTTGGGCTATCATATATATATATATATATATATATATATATATAAGTAGCAAGTTGGGTTGGTATATCTTTTATGGGTTGAAACAAGTGTGTATTGAGACATCCATCTAGAAATAATTTTTTCTTTTACATCCCAAGAGTAGTGCATACACTTCAAGTCTTTAATCCACATTCAAAATAATATAATTTAACAAAAATATAATATCTATCTAGAAATAAGTTCTTTACACCCCAAAAGAAGTGCATACACTTCAACCCAAATTCAAAATAACATAATTCAACAAAAATAAAATAACATAGTTCAACAAAATAAAATAACATAGTCAACAAAAATATAATATCCTCAGGGTTTGTAAAGTTTCAATTTCCAATTATATCCCTTGTAAGTTTTTGTAATTACTTGCTTTTCTTTTTAAATTTAAAATATAGGTTGGATATAAAAGTTATTTGACAAATCTAAAATAAAATGAATATTTATTTGTTATACTAGTTAAACAGGTTGTGTTAAATGGGTCATTTCGGGTTGACACAAATAAATTAACGTATCAAACATGTTTATTGCAGGTTACGCGGGTTGACTCGCTTATGACATGTTTCTTATCGTGTCGCTTTTGGGTTGACTCATTTATGACCCAAACCCGCTAAGGCCCTTCCCTAACCTGCAAAAACCCATATCGGGTTCATGTCGTGTTCGTGGGTTGGGTCAAACATTGGCTCCCCTAATTGAGAGTGAAACAGGACGCTAGTGCTGCTAGGAAGAAAGAACTCAGATGGGACTATCGGGTTACCTCTGATATGGGTTCGATGGACTGGCTATTTGTTGCAACAGCGGCGGTCTTGTGATGGCTGTGGGCAGCGACTTTGGGACGACTGGGTGAGTTCGACATTAACGAATTCTTGCGGTACTGTTCTAGTGGAGTGGGTTGGCGACGTGGTACTCTGAGATGGCAAGGTGGAGCGGTGTTGCATTGAGACAAAGGAGGAACTCAAAGTGGCCGGGGAATAGGTTGGTGCTTCAATCATTTATTGGGATGGCAGCGTTGGCTTTCCAATGGGTGGTGGCGTGTGAAGAACCTTTTGAAAGAACTTGACCAAGTCTGGCTGTGGGGTTTGTTGGTTGTTGGGTCAAAGGGCTTGGGTTGTTGGGTAACCTTTTGGTGGCTTGATACGTGTGGCCCCGTGGGTATGGATAGATGGCTTTCTGATGTTGGTTTGGCAAAGATGTGGGAAGGGATTTTGAAGGTGGTATGGTGGCTGGATTTCTAGTGGTGGAAAAATATGGTGAATGTCTTTTTTTTTTTTTTTTTTGGTCTAGTTCTGGATTGACTTGCGATGATGCTTCAAACAAATCGGTGTTTGCTCTGATACCAAAACTGACGCAGGACAACCAGAACAAAATTAAAACAGAAAAATAAATGGATATGACCTAGGAGTCAGCACCTAGGCCTGACTTGGAGTCAGCACCAAGCGGGGAAACCACTAGAAGTCAGCACCTAGGGTAGACCTGGAGTCAACACCAGACCAAAAGAGACCAAACGGCCATTTTTTTTCATTTATCAAAATATCAACTATACCCTCAAGGAGTACAATAGATTGCTTATAAAGAATTGCTAAACTCTAGTTCTAATTGGCTAGGAAACCCTAATTGCCTTATTACAAAAATAACCTTGCTTCCAAATTAAAATACTAATAGCCTAATAAATTACTAGGACCTAAAACATAAAAATACAACTGACTTGCAAACATAAATAATACTAAATAAAAATCTTCTTGCATCTCCCGCATCATAAAGCCTCTACTCCTAGCTAGTCTCCAACAAACCTTGTTAGGGCCAAAGCCCCTCATGGTCGAAGAGTAGACAATGCCCATAAACCGATCAAAAGATTCTTGCTCCCAATCCTAAGATGGACGACGAAATCGAACATCCCAATGAATCCTCCCACCAGACCAACCCATAACCTCCGCCATTGAAGCATCCCTTGCCCTACTAAGATAGTAAAGTTCTGGAAAATCCTCTTTGAGGGTACAATCCCCACACCACACATGCTTCAAAAACTTCACTCTAGTACCATCACCCACCTCATACCGTAGGAGTTTAGAAAAGTTCAACCAACCACTTCTAATAAACTTCCAGAGGCTAACACCATATACGCACTTGTCACCTTTTTCATGCACCAACCACCCCAAACATTCCCATATTTTGCCTCTATAACCTTCCTCCATAAAGCATCTGTCTCTATGCCATACCTCCACAACCACTTGCCTAACAAGGCAGAGTTAAAACTTCTCAAACGACTTATACCTAGCCCCTCAAGCTGCACAAGCCTACAAACCTTAGCCATTTCACCAAGTGTAATTTAGAATTACCACTAATACCACTCAAAAGAAAAATATGTAAAAATTGTTAGCCCCCTAATATCTCTCTCCCTAAGACTCTTCCTTTGTAAACTTCCCATGTACTAGGTGGCACCCCCTTTTTGTGCTTTTTAAGGAAATTATACTTTCCTGTAAGAAGAAAAGAAAATCTCTCTTAAGACTCCAGATTGCATTATGCCAGTAGACGCTACTCGCATATAATAGATCTTTAGAGCTTAAAAGTTTTATATATATTTTTTATAGGTAATAATACTTTTATTGAAAAAAACTGAACATCATGTTCACGGTGGTGAACATGATGAAAAAGGTTTTATATTTAATTGTGCCCAATAACATGTTCATATATATGCTGGACAATAGGCCAAGCAACTTAACAGTAGTCCATTTGAGAAAAAAAAAAAAACACAGAAAATATGATCTTAACAGGTACATCAAGGTTCATAAGCTACACTGTCAAAAAAATTAAAGTTTAAATTAAAAAAAAAAAGAAAAAAAAAAGAAAAAAAAAAAGGGTTCATACACATCTTTCTTTGAACTTTGTGTATTGATGCCTTAAGGACAATAAAAGTGCATATTATATCAAATTGTAATCTTACACGATTGTGACAAATTTTTTAGTGACACTCTATTAGAGTATTGTTCTGTCCAAATACCAAAGAATTTTACCATATAAACAAAAATAATTGAACAAAGGCAAAAGCAGGAATACCGTGGAGTGAATTGAATTACGGCAGTACGATTTTTTTTAGGTAATAAGAATTACTATTAATAATAAAATAAGTACAACAGTACATTGGATGCAGTGAGTGTACTGAGTGTATACCAACCTACAACGCAAACAAACTCTAAAAAATGAAAAGTCTACATTACCATTGGGTCTATCCATATCTACTAATATCCAATGAAATAATGAGTTGACAAATACTGACTTAACCCTTGCACCTGACAACTCCTGCCCCCCAAAGGTTCTTCCATTTCTCTCTCTCCACAAAGTCCACATCAAGCACAATGGTACTAGGTTCAAGACTTCTAAAGGGACTTGGTTTCCTTCTGTATCCTCACAGCAGGCTAGCAAGCATACACATGGATTTAGTCACCATTTCTATCTAGTTTCCAATATGCTGTCTTCTGTCCAAAGCTGAACCCATTGAGAATACAGTAAATCAAACAGGGCAGGGAGACAATAATTCCCAATCCTGCAATTGCCTAACATAGATAGGGTACTAATGCACTACTTTACCCCTAACATCCAAATAATCACTAACCCTAGCATGTTTGTTAGCTGCAATTTGGAAAGGATCATAAACTAACGTAAACTAAACAATTAAAAGCCTTGTTCCCACACCATGCATCAAGCCATATACCCTCACCCTCATGCCATCCCCAATTTTAAATCTAATAAATTTATAGGACTCCCAAAACCTGCTCTTATTCCTTTCCACACTCCCACTCCATGTGGAAATTCTACTCCGTCTGTAGTCCACTGGGAATCTTGCTCATATTTAATTCTCAGAAGGCATCTCCACAATTGGTCATTTCCCTGAGTAAAGCACCATATTCACTTATCCAACAATGCAAAGTTGAAGGAGCTTAAATTTTTAAAGCAGACTAGAGCGGCCAGTCTGACCAGTTGAACAGTGAACTGGGACCTAGACTGGTATGGTCCACATTAAAAAACCAGGAAAAAATTGGAAGGGGTCAAAACCAGTCAAACCGCTTCCTGGTTTTGGGCAGTTTGATCAGTTTTGGCCCCTTTTTTAATTACTAAATTTTTTTCTTATCTTACAAAAGAAAAACTTGTATATTATTTTTTTGATAAGTAACAATCTAATATATAAATATAAAATAAATAAATAACCCTTATATGTTAGGTTTACACATAAGCTAGCCCAACATTAAAAACTAAAGAATGTTAGGCCCTTGCAAAAACTAAACAATGTATTCATGTTTGAAATTCTTGATGGAGAGGTATTTATTGAGGAGGAAGTATAGTATCCCCTTTCATTTCAATCTGGGACTTTCAATAAGTCTTTCTTACAAAACAATAAGTCCCTCATTGATTTTTTTAAATTGGTAAGTTATAGGTGCACCCAATGGGAATCCAAGATTGAAAAAAATAAAATGTTATTAAGAATGCTTGTACTAATAAAGGAGCCACTCTTTTTCTCTGTCTTTCATTCTAGAGAAGAAAAGTTCCAAATTTAGCATGATAATTTTTTTTTTTTTTTTGGATATATAACGTAAGAACTTTTTATTAAAGAATAGCCAACCCAAGTACACTGAAAATGTACTACAGTGGCATGAAAATTTGCATGATAATTAACTACAAGTGTTTATAAATCTTCTTCCAAGGTCAAAACAAGAAGTACCTCTGAAAAATATTTTGAAACATCCCAAAATAAAATAGAAAACCATATAAATTTATTCTATTTAATATTATTAATTAAATTATTTATCAACCACTGTTTGAACCCTAGTTGGACTAGAAAACTAAAAACCACTCCCGTTTCCCAGTTCTTTGCCCGGTCCAGCTTTTAGAAGGGGAAAAAAGGCCAAACTGCCCCATTCTCAATGATAGTGTCACCTGTCTCCAATCTACCAGATGATTCATGTTGCAGTCTCTCAAATGTATTTGTAACACTTACTGGTACCATAAACAAAGACATAAAGTATATGGGCAAGCTCAATAGGGTACTCTTAATAATAGTGACTCAACCCCCCACCCAAAATTCTTCCCCTCTTGAGAGAGAATTTCTCCCACACTGCTACCCAACTCTTGGTCCTTCCAATTAAATCATTCTAAACTAAGTGGCCACAATAGTAGGCCCATATAATCCATTGCTAAGAACCCACCTTACATCTTATATAATCTTATTCAAATTGACCCTCAACCCATAACTGTTTCAAACCAAATCAACACCCATCTCAGTGCTCAGATATTTTCCATATTTGCATTACAAAATAAGATAGTGTCAACAACATATAATCAATGGGGAATTACTAGTTCCTCTCCTCTTCTCCCTCTATCTTGAAGCCCAACAATCTTCCTCCCATCACTGCTATAGTAATCATCCTACTAAGCACCTCAATCAATAGGATAAATAGCAAAGGTGAAAACGGGTCACCTTCTCTCTACATTATTAAACAAAATTATAGTCAGTGAGACATGTAAGGTATGTGCCAGACAAATGTACATATACAGAAATGTTCAGCTGAAATAAGGATATTGACATGGATGGATAGAAATACGGGGATGATCAAAGAAAGGAATGGGTGCAATCAGGGCAAGCGAAAGATGGTACAAATTCAGGACAACGTAAGTCATTTACAAACAATTTGATAACATGGAATACAGACCAAAGGTTGCACCAGTATTTGAATTGAAGGTGATTAAAGCAAAAAAGAACACAATTACATAAGTGCAAAGGAACATGATCCATTGATCCCACACTTACGGAAAAGATCAAGCACCACACAAAGCTAAATGGTGGAAAGTATTTGTGCAGCAAACCCCAAGGACCAGGGATTAGGGCTTCAATAAGCAGGTTGAGAAATACACAAGGCATAATTCCCCTTTTTAATTGGAAGATAACAGTGAGCAAGTAATAAAAGAAGCACTGTGGGGGGGGGGGGGGGGGGGGAGAGAGACAACAGGATGAAATTTTCTCACCTGCTTAACAAAATAAGTGAACTTTTGTTTGAACTGTTGTAGGACATGCTGCACAACACGAAAATGATCCATTTGACCTTTAGCAACAAGAGTAATCTGTTGCTCAATGAAACTTCGAATATCTGGCAAACAGAGATCTGGATCAATACATTGATAGCCTCTTATCAGGGTGATACCCAGGCTGGTTGGAACCAACTTCCTGCCAGCTTGTACCTGCAATTTCATTGTAAAGAGAATATTCAAATCTTGGAAAGAGAATTTTTCTACACAAACCCATGGAATGTCCCAAATGAGACAAGTCATTTAGCAATATAAAGATTCAGAAACCTGCACGTAGTTGCGCTCACATATGTTGTTAATATGCACAGGTATTGAAGCATCTGTGCCTATTCCATTCTTCTCCATCAGGGAAATCAGTTCACTCTCACTAAGATAATCTGGAGGCATGGTACTCCCCTGGAGATTGTTTGAAATTCAGATATCATCAATAACATAATAAAATGCACCATCAGTATATCAAGATATTTGATTTTAGCTTTTTCCTTTCCTTGTTTTCCCCTTATTCAATATCATCTTAGAGAGTAGCATATCATCCTATCCTTAAAGGAGAGGTAGCATGTTAGAGCCAAACTCTCTACCCATCAACCAACCCCCAGCCCCATTTCTCCACCCCCAAAAAGGTGAATACAAGAGCATTTTGAATTTCTAACAGCTCAAACGAAATTAAAAAATGGATAAATGGAAAATTGTAAACAAATATAATAGTTTTTTAGGAGGATAAAATTACTACCTCATATAGCTCCACTTTTGAAGCTTCTATCTTCTCTCCTTTTGTAAACCGAGGAAGATTTCTCTCAGTCACTGCCAACCATGGCATAATAGATGTAAATCCTTCATCTATAACGCGTTGCCCAGTGCAATGGAAGCATTCTCCACCAATTGAAAATTTGACCTTTGTCCTGGAATAGATTAAAAGAATAAATGGCTTTCTTCAGCTTCATACATGATGCGTATGAAGGGGAAAAACCTTTGCTCAAAACAGATTAAAAGTAGACAAAAGCTTTGAGCCTAAAGAGCATTTGCAACTTAATCACAAAAGAAGAGAGAGAATGCAGTGGTCATAAGTCAATTAGTTCATGAATTCATGCTTGACTACATTTAATTACCTACAAAAACGGTGCTGAATATGAGCAGAGCTTTAAGAGCTTTACTTGTGCAAATACTACAAACCCAAGCTCGAGTCCAGTTTGACTGTAGATCCAAATAACCACGTTTGAGCAATAGCTTGAAAATTTTTAATTAAGCTTGGCTTAAGTAGCAAAAAGAGTTAACTTCAAGCTTTTGTTTGAGATCAAGCCAAAGCTGAAGCTTTGTTTTAAAACCACACAAGCATGCACTCTTAAATGAAATCTAACTCCAATGGTTCTTCCTCCCACTATAGTGATGGGATAGAGGAAGGGTTCAAGACCACTGAGTGTGTGCTTGTCAATTAATATTATTATTAGGATTAGTTCCTATTTTAGTCCCAAAAATTTGCCTTATATGTGAAGATGGTCTCTAACATTTTAAATATGTCAATTTAGTCCCGAACCTTTTGGTATTGTGTCAAAATAATCCCTACCGTTAAGTAGTGGATGAAAAAAGCTAACGTGGCTATCGGTGATAATAAAAAAATTAAATTAAAAATAAAATCTGCCACATGGGCTGCCAAGTGGCCTAAATTAATAATTAAAATAAAATAAAAAACTAGAATGGACCTTAAACAACCAAATCTTTAAAAATTCTCATGCCATATTTCCTCCTCACCGCCAGCATGAATCTTGACTCAAGCAAAGATCTCTCTCTCTCTCTCTCTCTCTCTCTCTATGAAAACCCCACGCTTTGGCCCACTGTGTTCTTAGAAATCTCATCTTAGTAGGTCTTGGCCTTGATAATCCATTCATCTACTTTCTGTTCTTTTGTCTTTATATGTTTGGTTACGGAGAAAATGAAGGCAAAAAGAAAAAGAAACCAAACCTTGAAAGATTGATTGTACTGCTACTGAGTACACCCCCTGGTGTATATGGGTGATTCCATTTTGATCAATAAAAATTTCATTAGAAAAAGGCTACTTCATGCAAGAAGAATGAAGTAGCAAAAAGATATATACAAAAACACAAAAGAAAGCAAACTATGTACAAATAAGAAGGGAATCTAAGAACAACAAAATAGAAGAATCACTAAAAGTGAATCCCCAAGAACGAGACCAATCAAACAACATCCCTGTAAATAATGCTATAAGCTAATCCACCAAATGCTCCTAATCCTTAACAATACGACTATTCTGCTTCCTCCAAATAATCCACATTACACACAAGGCCAAGGGCACCAAATTCCAAACATTCAAAGCATGCATCCCCAACCAATTCCTCCACCCCATTAATAAATCACTCACCTTCTTCAGAAAGATCCAAGAAACTCCAAAAGACATAAGGGCAAAATTCCACAACTTGGAAACCTCACAATGAATCAACAGATGGTTGACATCCTCCAAACTACGCCGACAAAGACAACGCCAATCTACTAAAATATGCCCTCGCCTTTGCATGCACATTATTTACCTCCCCTATAGGGACCATTTCACTTTTAGCTACGTTAACCTTCAAACCAGTCACAGCCTGAAAACAAAGTAGCAGCAATTGAACATGTAGGACTTGCTCCACATCTGCATCACAAAACAAAATAGTATCATCCGCAAACAGCAAATGTGAAACACATTCCCCTCTACCCCTCCTACCATCCGCCCTAAAACCACTAAGTAAACCTACCCCCTCCATTCTCTTCACCATCCTACTAAACACCTCAATCATAACTAAAAATAATAAGGGAGATAACGGGTCCCCTTGTCTCAAACCTCTAGAGTTACCAAAGAAGTCAGCTAGGGTCCCATCTACCAACACAAAAAAACTGAACTGTAGAGATACAGGTTCGAATCCAGCTACACCACTTCTCCCCAAAACCTATTTTCTTTAACAACTTCAGAAGTAGCTCCCAATTCACATTGTCATAAGCTTTCTCAATATCTAACTTACAAATCACCCCCGGAATCTTACTCTTCATTCTGCTATCAACACATTCATTAGCAATGAAAACTGAATCAAGGATCTGCCTACCTCCCACAAAACTATTTTGAGATTCAGATATTAGTTGATCTAACACCACTTTCAATCTATTTGCCAAAACCTTGGCCAAGATTTTATATAAACTCCCCACCAAACCGATAGGTCTGAAATCACGATGTTAGAGGCATCATTCTTCTTAGGAATCAAAGCTATAAAGGTAGCATTAAGAGATTTCTCAAACTTACAGTGTTGATAGAACTCTTCAAAGACTGCTAAAACATCTCTTTCTACTACTCTCCAGCAATGATGGAAAAAGGCCATAGAAAAGCCATCTGGACCTCGAGCTTTATCTCCTTCCATATCTCTGACCATTGATAGGATCTCGTCCTTCTCAAATCTCCTCTCCAACCAGCCCATCTCTAACTCCCCTATTTGATCAAACTCCAGTCCTTCCACAAAAGGTCTCCACTCCTCAGTCTCCTGATACAGAGTTTTATAAAATTGAACTACCTGAGCAGCCACTACTGCTCCTTCCTCATAAATCACTCCATCCACTTCTAAGAAACTCAGATGGTTATACCTTCTATGAGAATTGGCCATATTGTGGAAGAACTTAGTATTATGATCTCCCTCCTTAATGCATAACATCCTCGATTTTTGTCTCCAGGAGATCTCCTCTAGAGAAATAAGATGCTCTACTTGCGATCTCACTTCATTTTTCTCATTTCTCTCCGTCTCAGTGAGTCCAAGAACCCCTTCCTTAGCATCTAGCAATTCTAAAGCCCCCAATAATTCTTTCTTCCTACACCCAACATTGCCAAACTCTTGGCGATTCCACTGCATAATGTCTTCTTTCAAAGCTTTCAATTCTTTAGCAAACACATAACTAGGTGTACCTGAAAAAGAATGACGATTCCACCATGAATCTACTCTATCAACAAACCCGTCCGACTTCAACCACATATTCTCAAACCGGAAGGGACTTTTTCCCTTTGCCATACCCACTACCTCCAAGAGAATTGGGAAATGATTTGAAACTAGTTGTAGCAGAATCCGTTGGGTCACATCCAAAAAGTGTTGCTCCCAGTCATGTGACATTAGAGCCCTATCGATCCTAGACATGGATGGCTGGTTAGTACCACTAGACCATGTATAACTCCCTCCCTCCAACGGCAAATCTATGAAGTTTAAATCTTCAATAAATTCAGAAAATTTTTCCATAGCCGGAGTAAGCCTAGACCCACCCCTCCATTCACTAGGAAAACGAACAATATTAAAATCCCCAAAACAACACCAAGGAACATTCCAATATTGCTAAATACCCACCAACTCATCCCACAAATCACCCCTCAAATTTTTACCATTTGGGCCATACACCCCTGAACATGCCCAAATAAAACCATCCTCCACACCTTTCCACTGAACTGACACCGAAAACGAGCCCACCAGAACCTCCAACTTTTCTAAAACCCTCCTATCCCACATAATCAAGACCCCACCAGCCGTCTGATCAACATCTAAAGCCACCCAATCCACATACAAACAGCCCCAAATACTGCAAACCAGCTGCCTATCTATGCTAGCAAGCTTTGTTTCTTGAAGGCATACAACATCACACTTCCACTCATGTAACAAGTTTCTCACTACCAGACGTTTTTGGGAGTCATTCAAACCTCTAACATTCCATGAAACCATTTTCAGCTTCATAAAAACTTTTATGGCCCCACAACTGTCTCTACCACACTTCCACCACACTATCTCCCATCATAGTTAACCGTTGAAATTAAATTCCTCAACTCTCTTTTCCCTTTACCCATGGAGGATGCTACTTTTTGGTTAGCAGTTGCTTTCTTCCATTGCTGGTTAATAACCGCCATCTCCCTTTCTAGCCTTTGAAGATAAGCAATACACAACTTTTCATGACAATTCATAGGAAGCCCAATCACTTTACTAAAACCTGGGATTCTGTTCTTCACCCAATTAGAGACATCCAGCGTACCATCAATATCTAACACCTTAGAATCGTTGTCCACTTCCATCGACAAGGCCAGCCCCTAAGGGATAATAGTAAACAATAGATTACAATCTGCCAAGTTCTCCTCCTCACCCGAAACCACTTCTGAGAAAGCCACTTCCTCCACCGTCGAGACACCCAAACCAAATAGGCCACAATCTGAACTCGGTTCCATCAACGCTAACTTGGGCTGACCAATCTCACCTATATCTATCAACCTGGTGTCCTTGTTATCCGCCCCTTGAATCAAAAGCACACTACTCTCACTTCCAACTTTATCCACACTATTGACACCAAAATCCACTAACCCCGCAACCGATAGTCTCTTAAGGATATCTACCAAGAAAATACCCTTCAAGAGAGGAGCCTTCACACCCCCCAAATACTTTTCCAAGGAAAAATAATAGGAGAAGATCCCCTCAGAGCTCTATAAAAAGAAGGAATGTCGAAATCTCCACTTTTCTTCAACACTTCAACTCCACCTCAATCGACCCCTATTCACATTTGAAGGAATATGAAGCTCCAACTTTTGAAAAAAAACCCCTACTAACTCCACCTCCCAATCATTAAACCCACGTTGGAATCACACATCCCAACTGCGTCTTTCCCCCATATTTTGTCTCACCAACACATCCTCCACCGTCGCCTTTCTATTTGAAGTAATTGCAATTAATAGCGGAAAAGTCAATTTAAGAGGCTGATCTCCACACCACTGATCATGCCAAAACTGTACCCTATCCCCTAAACCAACCTCAAACCAAATATACTAGGAAAATCCCTCCCACCCATCCTAATACTCCTCCACAAGCCACAAACATGTGAAGCCCTACCCCACTTCAAACACCAACCCCACCTTATCCACCCCAAACTTTGAAACTACTACACGCCTCCATGATCAATTAAGACACAGGACAACCAGAACAAAATGAAACAACAAAAAAAATAAAGGGATATGACCTAGGAGTTAGCACCTATGCCTAGCTTGGAGTCAGCACCAAGCGGGAAAACCACTAGGAGTTAGCACCTAGGGTGTGGACCTAGAATCAACACCAGACCAAAGAGACCAAATGGCCATTCTTTACATTCATCAAAATATCAATTATCTCCACAAGGATACAATAGGTCGCTTATAAAGGATTGCTAAACCCTAGTTCTAATTGGCATAGAAAACTCTAATTGCCTTACTACAAAAATAACCTTGCTTCCAATTTTTTTTTTTTTTTTTTTTTTGATAGGTAATAAAAGTTTTATTGATAGCGAAAATGCAATGTGTTTACAATTGTAAACACACGGCAAAGAAAGAATACAAACAAATCAAATAGAAACTAACAGAAATAAGGAAATCAGACAAGGAAATACAATGTGTGAGGCCCCAAATACGAGACTACTCAAACAAAGTCCTAGCTAGCGATGTCTTCAACAGTTCAATAGGTCTCTCAATGTCCTCAAAAGTTTGGGCATTGCGTTCCTTCCATACTAACCATGTAAGACAAGCCAGTACCATATTCCAAACATTTGAAGAATAATTCCCTAACCAATTCCTCCAAGCGAAAAGAAGAGAGACAATTGTATACAGCATCACCTTCTGAACCCCAAACATAAGGAAAACCTCACTCCACAAAGCATGAGCAAACTTACAATGGAGTAAAAGGTAATCCACAGTTTCCTCATCACACCGACAAAGACAACACCAATTAACAAGAGGCAAGTTTTTCTTAACAAGGTTGTCTATGGTAAGAATCCAATTCCTAGCAGCAGTCCATAAAAAGAAAGCCACCCTTTTAGGTACCTTAATACACCAAATGCTCTACCAAGAAAAAGAAATAGAAGGGACTTTTAATAAAGAATTATAAAAGGAGTGCACGTCAAAAATACCACTACGATTCAACTGCCAAATCAGAACATCATCACCCTCCCCCCTTGGTATTCTGGCAGAAACATGCTTAAAAAGAGTAAAATCTCCCCGTTTCCCAGTCATTAAATTCACGATGGAAAAGTAAGTTCCAACTCCTACTTCCCCCATCTAGCGCATATAAAATCATATCAGAAATTAAAGCTTCTTGAACCACAACACAAACAAACAGTTCCGGATATAACCTTGCTTCCAAATTAAAATACTAATAGCCCAATAAACTAATAGGACCTAAAACATAAAAATATAATTGACTTGCAAACACAAATAATATTAAATAAAAATCTTCTTGCGTCTCCCACATCAGATTCTCCTCAACCCCAAAACGCCACCATTTCCTCAATAAAACTTTGTTGAAGGTAGTGATCTTCCTTATCCCTAGTCCACCACACTCAACAAGAGAACACACCTTAAACGGAGAATGTTACTCAACAACAAGGAAAATTGTAGTTTAACTTTTAAACCAATGGAATCTCACATTTTCAAAAGAATTGTTTATTTATTTATTTAAGAAACAAGATTTATTAATATCAAAAAGGGGACACCCTAGTGCACAGGAAAAGTACAAGGGTCAACAAATCAAATACAAAAATTACATGAATCAAGCAAATCAAGAAGATAAGAAAATGATTGGTTTCGCAAAGCTGACAACCAATCCAATAAGGTTCTAAAGAAAAATAACTTGAGGTATGGAAATTTTCAAAAGAATCATTCTCATTTACCTTTGCTAGATTTCTCCATTCCCACATAGAAAGGTCGTGTCCTAAATTCCTAGCCAACACCCAAAAAAAACCCAAATCCTTGTTGCGAAAATATGGCTAGGGCTGGTTTGCTAGTTTCAGATTTCATTATCTCTTTCAGGTGGGTATGATCAGGGGCTTTGATTAAAATCTGTGTGTACAAGATAATGGGGTTGGGCCATGAAACTAGGCGAATGGTAAGCTTATCAATTGCGTACTCTCTGTCCTCATCATATTGATTAATTACAAGAAAAATATAGTAATTTTTCTGTAAAAGAAAACCAATGGACTATACTCGAATTGATGTAGCGACCCTCTACCTTTAGGCCAGCCAACCAACCCCCCCCCCCCCCCCCCCTCTACAATTAGGACTGACAACCAGCCACTCTCTACAAGCCAAACAGCCAGCCACTCTTTCTGACCTCTTAGGGCAGCCAGCCATCCCCTTATTTTGACTTCTTAGATCTGCCATATATCCTCATTAATTTCAGCTTTGACTTATGTTGTGATAGCCTGTCTAGATGTAACTATTAGCTAGTTTATTCCCTAGTAGTTAAAGATTATAAATAGACTTTTTATGTAAGAGCAGAATCAGTTTTTTGATATAAACTTAACTTAGTTTCATACCAGGACAGAAACTCAGTTTCTCCAGTTATTT
Source organism: Quercus tomentella (assembly GCA_028535165.1). Lineage (NCBI taxonomy): Eukaryota > Viridiplantae > Streptophyta > Magnoliopsida > Fagales > Fagaceae > Quercus > Quercus tomentella. The sequence goes on along the minus strand of JAPQVY010000001.1, from coordinate 24,639,862 downwards.
TCTCTATCTAGATGTAATAATAATTATTATTATTATTATTATTATTATTATTAACATTTTTAAAATTTTTTTCAAGACTATTTTTACTAACTTCGTTCATGAGCCTTGTTTGTGAGCCTAATAAAAGTCAAGCTTATGTTTGCTCAAGCTTGAGCTTGTTTGATTATTTTCAAAAAAGATGTCATCATGTGTGCCTTTGAGCTTAGAGTGGCTCATAAGCTACAAGGCTTATTTGTAGTGCCAAGGAAAATCCCTATAGAATGAACAAAGACAATAAGATGAAACAATAAACAAAAAGGATAGATTTTTTTTTTTTACCTTAAATACTTGCAGTCAGGAGAGACAGTCCCTATAAAGTGTTGACAGACATACTGATATAGTCTCCAAGCATCTTTGCCCAGCATATCCTCAGTTGCTGACTGCATTGGGGTAATAGGAGGATGGTCGCCTGCATCGGATCCCAATCGCGGTTTATGATACCCATTGGCAAGTAATCTCTGTACATCATTGCCCCATATCGTGTTATTTGCTAGTGCACCAAGTGTGCCTCTGAAGTCAAATGAAGAAGGATAGGCTGTGCTCTCTGTGCGTGGATAACTAGATGAAGATCATATGAAAATTATTAGTAGTTAGGTTCCAAACATTGAACAATAAACAATTAAGAAACTAATAATATGCTGAACCACATCAATTTTATTTAAGACATTGCAGCATTTTCTGTCACAAATCTTATTTTTATGTTCTCCAATAAGGAAAATTCCACAAATAAAATTATAATATCTGCTTTACTTTCGGAGTATTTCCCGTAGAATATATATCATATACAACATATATATGACTTCACAATGGGAAAAAGATTACTAGAAGACCTTATAAATCCTTGAGTGTACAAGCGTTCAGCCAGTTGCATAGCCATTTGAGGTCCAAAGCCCATGCCACTTGAAGCAACCTGGATAAATTAAAGCAAGGTACTTGAATTATCCCCAAGTTCAAAAAAATTCTTGTACAAACTAAGCAAGTTAGTTTTATTTCTCAAATTCACAAAGAATATTCTAGGACGAGCTTTTACATATTAAACAAGTTAACCAGGCTTATAAAATTAAAAAGCAGTTTTAATTTTATCACGATAAAAAAAAATATTATTTAAAATGATAAAACACGTTACTTCATGATGGGGTCATAGATGAGCTTTAACAACTGTAAAAGTTTTCTTTTTTTGGAGAAGTAACAAATGTAAAAGATTGTGGTTGATCAATTTCCAGAATATGCTCGTTGTTGTTTTCTAACTCAGACTTTAGCATCATGAATTTTCTAAGACATGTGAACCTCTTAAAAGATGCTCTCGAGTTTAATGGAAGGTGGGTACATGGTTTCTGATCAAGATAAGAAATAACAGTGGAATGACAATCTCTCATTTGCTCTTCATTAATGATTAATATAAATATAAATAAATAAATATATATATATATATTGTCTTGCAATATTGGTCCTGAAAGTTAAGAATTATAATTCTGTTCTTTTGAAGTAGTTTCAAGCCTCAGGATAAACTTGAGTAAGAATAAGTTGGCATTGGGGGGTACAAGAGTATAGTTGTTAAAAATCTGGCTGGGGTCTTAAGGTGTAAGGTGAGCAATTGCCCATGAACTATTCTGGACAGACTTTGGGTTCCTCATTTAAAGTTCATGCGGTGTCGGATTATATCCTCAAAAAGATAGGAGAACAAATGTAGGTTGTCAGAATTATATTTGTTGAAGAGGATTACACTACCATGTATTTCCTTATCTGATTTACCACACCTGCCCATGTAGCCAATAGATTAAAAGTACATGATACAACAAAGATAACTTAGGTCTATTGTAGAAGAAGGGTTTAAGAATAAATTCCAGCAACAAACTAGATTAGTGAAGAAAAAAAATGGTAGGATTGAATATTGAATGACCTTTTCTTTTTCTTTTTTTTAAGTTAAATAATGAAAAAGGTTATGACCGGCTCACTATGATAAGCACTCCAAAACCTAAAAGAATTACAAAATTATGCCAAAGAGAGTGATTCTTTGAAATCTAGTAAAGAGGTACTATCTATCTATGAGACCCCACACACAGGACCAATCCAACAAAGATCGATGTAGTATGTCTTCAAGCTGGTACTTTGAATTGACTTTATCTTCAAAGGCCCAATTATTGCGCTCCTTCCACAATAGCCACATCAGATATAACTGTGCGAAATTCCAAATCACCAGATGGTGCTTCGCAAACCAATTTCTCCACCTAGATAAAAAAGATCAGCCACCAACCTTGGTAGCACCCAATGGATCCCAAACAATCTAAAAAACTAACTCCATAATTCAAAAGTAACCTCACAATGGTTTTTTTTTTTTTTTGATAATTAAGAAAGGAATATATTCAAAAGCTGCCTTATGCATAAAAAGAACAAAGCAGTCCAAAAATTACAAGGATGAACAAAAAAACAAAGAAAAAAATTAATTACAACAAAATGAGAGAACTAAGGAATAAAGGGAGAGAATCACTGGATGTGAGTCCTCATGCCTGAGACCAATGAAACAGAGAACCACTAAAAGAAGCAAGCAGCTGGTCTCCGAAACTATCCATGTCCTCAAAAGTCCGCCAATTATGCTCCCTCCAAATACACCACATTAAACACAACAGAGCCAAATTCCAAATGTTAAACGAGTGCTTCCCCAACCAATTCCAACAACCAAAGAGAATATCTAGAACCATTCTTGGTAAGACCCATGAAATCCCAAAAGATCTAAAAGCAAAACTCCATAACCGATCAGTCTTCTCACAATGAAGCAGCAAATGATCTACAGTCTCCCCACAACAACAACAACACATAACGCACCAATCAACAAAATCAAAACCCCTATGCCTCAAATTATCACCTCTAAGAATCTTATCCCAAGCTACGGTCCAAACAAAAAAAGAAACACATTGAGGGGCCTTAACTTTCCAAATACCTATCAAAGAAAAGACAACGGAAGAAGAACATCTCAACTCATTATAAAACAAACGGATGTCAAAATCCCCATTCCTCTTCAACTTCCACCTCATATGAACCCCATTATCTGTTGAAGGTATATTGGATTCCAAGATATGAAGGAAATCCATCACTACATTCAACTCCCAATCATTTAGATCCTGAGTGAGACGAACAGCCCAACTTCTCCTTTCCCCCCGCTCCCTACCTTGCCAAGGAAAAGTCAACTAAGGCCTCTCTATTAGTGGCAATTTCGTACAGAAATGAGAAAGTCAATTGGGGAGATTGATTCCCAAACCACCAATCTTGCCAAAATTTCACTCTATTCCCCACCCCAATTTCAAACTAAGTATTTTTACTAAAATCCTCCCAACCCATACGAATACCTCTCCATAAACCACACCCATGTACACCCCTGCCTAGCTTAGAAGTCCATCCCCCCACTATTCCCCAAACTTCGAAACTACCACCCTCCTTCATAGCCATTTCCCTAGTAAGGCTTTTTTATTGAAGGCAATTACTTTCCTTACTCCTAAACCACCATTGTCCATAGATGCACACACTTTGTCCCATCCTAGTAAGTGATCTACTGTCTCCCTACTACAACAGCACATAGAGCACCACCCAACTAAGGTAAGACTCCACTTAATAAAAATAAATTATCACATGTAATGATCTTCCCCATGCAACTGTCCAAACAAAGAACGAGACCCTCTTCGGGGACTTAGTACACCAAATGCTCTTCTATGCTTTTTTATTTCATTAGATATAGGCAATTTTATATTAAGGGGCAAATCTACAATTTTCAGAATTCCTGCAAATTAAGGGTATTTTGGTAGTTTAATTGTGTCTAGAATTTTGTTGAAGATCCTAGGTATCTTAGGTTTTATTTTCTTTGAGTCCAAGTTAATCTTTTCTTAAGTTTTTAGTTTACTAGTCAAACTCAAAGTCATAATCAAGGGAGTCAATTTCGTGCCAGAGACTGATTCAATTTGGCCAAGAAAACAAAATATTTTGGTACCAATTGATACCGGTGTACCATTTTGAGGTTACTGCTCTCTCTCTCTCTCTCTCTCTCTCTCCATATATATATATATATATATGCGTGTGTGTATTTATTTATGTATGTATTTATTTATTTATTTATAAACTTATAATTTAAATTTCACATATGTTATAAGCCCAAATACATCAACCTAATATATTCGCTTAAATAACATGTTTTATAACAATTTTTTAATTATTTTTTAACGTACCAGCTGAAATACATACCCAAAAATCTTCATTATAACCGGTACAAGTTGGTACATCTCAATATTTTATCCGGAACATTTTAGATAAGTGTCGGTTTAATAGTCGGTACGGAATATACCGCCAGTGCCGGTACCGATACAGTATTGACTACCTTAGTCATAAATCATAATATTACTAGTACAAGAAAGACTCCTATAAAAATTTATAATAATAATAATATAAATAAATAAATAAACAACAAACTAGTACATGAAATACCCGATGTTGAGAAATTTGATGATTTTTTAAGTCTTTGCTAGTTAGGACATTGTTTGGGTGGTCTTGTATTTGGAGTTTTACACAATGTATTTCCATTTTTGATTTCGTGCAATTTACTTCTGTTTGATTTGTTTGTATTTGTTTCTAATACAATCTGTTCATCATCATGAACATGATGTACTTTTTTTTAATTGAAATATCTATTACCTATCAAAAAAAAAAGAAAAAAGAAAAAGAAAGAGTCTATATATATTTGCGTTCAATTTACTCAAAGAGAGATGGAATTGATTAATAAAATTATTGAGTGTTTTGAGCATTGAGACATGGTAGCCTTTGTGTGTTATTTTCTCCATTTCTCTTCTGTCTTTTCTTCTTCTCTTTATTGTGTTACTAATCACGGGTACTGTTTATACAGCCCCTGAACACAATAAAATCCTCTCTATTCCTTCGTCCATACAACCCCAAATCAAGCCCTTTCTTTTACCTATCAAAACCCTAAAACCCTACATACTTCTACCAAATTGCCATCAAATAACTCACCGAACATCTTTTAATTCTTAACACAACCTCATAAACCTTTATTCAACAATTACAATTCCAAAACCATAGGTCTACAATTACTGCTATCCCTACCACAAGCATACATAGACAAATTCTCCAATTTGTCATATGTCAACCTAGACTTGAACGAGTTCTCAAAAAATATTTATGAATTTAAGATATGCAGGCACATATTGACACATGTATAGCTAACATATAGCTGCATCCAACTTATGTTCAAGTATCCCTGGATTACAGCATACCCCCCATTTTTGGTCATAATGGGAAACCCTGTTTATCATGCAGCTACCATAAGGAAGATAATCAAGCAACATCATATATTTGGGTTTCCCTACAACTTTTGGAAGTGTGGGCATGATAATATACCCCTCAAATGCACTTTTTTTTTGGGCTAAGAATATACCCTCAAATACATTTAAATCAGATGTATGTACTTCTTTTCTTTTTTAATAATTTGATAGTTGGGGGAGAGTGGGATTTAAACCCTAGACATCTCCGTTGGAAACACCAAGAAGTGCCAATTAATCAGATATATGTACTAAATGTACATATGTAAGTATCTATGTATGCATATGAGGATGTGAATGTGTATGTCTGCATGCACATGTAGGCATATTACAGCCAAGAAACTCAAGCAGCAATCTCGTTCTACCTCCCACTTGCCCACGCCAAGACATGGCTGATATATTTTTTATTCACATTCCCTTCACAACCTAGGCCAAAATTATGAAGTACATAAATAAAACAGCACGTTTAAAACACATATGTCACTCATATTTAACAGTTCATGCAATAAGGAAACCTCTGTTCCTAGATACTAAAGTAATCAATCTCTTATCATTTTCCTCATGGGAAATATTTGTTGGGTTGTATCTCATTGATAAGCTGGTTAAGAACATATCTGGCTTGTAAAGCACACATCTCAAACCCATATGCTAAAAACATTCTGATCTGCCCAATGTAATATTAATTTCCAATCCAAATGATATTAGACAATAAAAGACAAGTCAATTTGCAAAATATTCTGACCTTCAGAAGATTCACTGTATTAAGACCAGCAGGCCGACTTTTGCTTTCCTGTTTTTCTGATATTTCAGTAACTTCTAAAATTCCATCTTCCATTACTAACTTTTGAAACATCGTAGCAACCTGCAACATGTACAAGTATAACTCTTATTATGTTTGCCAAAAGTTAAGAAAGAGAACTGCAAAGCTAACGCAAATAAGGGCTCACATCTAAGTCGAACAACTTGTCACGCTCCCATTCTAGCTGAAGTTCATAACCATTTTGTATCATGTAAGGTTGCAAAGCCCAAAACTTCTCTGGCTTAAAAGTAGTTATTTGCAAATAACGCTGTACACAAAACCCAAGTGTAGGAGTCTGACATGGTCCGTAGCTGAAACAAGTAATTCATAAGCACAATTTATTGATGACTGAAATTAAAATTAGAACGCAGATAGAATTATGTCAATTAATAACATAGCTTCATGGAAATTATTTTAAACTAACTTATAACCCATGTGCATATGCAGGGGTGCAATACATACATACATACTTATACACACACACACACACATACACATACCAAGTTGTGCATCCACCAACAAAAACTAAGCATCCATCCAAAATGATTCAAAGACCAACAAAGGCATCAAATAACCAAGGTAAAATACAAAGACATGCATTTCCCCATCAGCATCCAACTTCAAAAGAAATTCAAAAGCCAATAATGGCTCACATGATTAAAAACAATCTAACACAAAATGATGGCTACAAAGACCAGAGAAATTAACAATACAATTAACGACAAGGGAAGACCAAAGAGAAAGTTCCAAGAAATAAAATTCTATAAGAAGTGCATTTCTCCTATAAAGGAGGGCACCACCATAATCTTCTACTTACATCTCTTGTAGCCTTTCATCTATCTTTCTCCCATCCTCTCCTTGTAACCATAAAATCCTTCAATCCTCAATTTCACTTTCAAGCTTAATTGTAAGTATTCAAAATTCCAATAATCAAGTTTACAATTCCAAATTCATTATTGTGGTCTATTTTATATTTTAATTTTACTAGTTTTACATTTTTTATAGTTTTATAGTTTTTTTTTTTTTTTTTTTTGATAGGTACGTGTTTTATAGTTTTATAGTTATAGAATAGCTTAAACTACAATATTCTCTAGTTTTATATCTTATTCTTTAAGTATCTCCACACACTCACACACACACCAGGTTTATTTTATATTTTAATTTTTACTTGTTTTACAAGTTTTATAGTTCTATACTTCTATTGTTATAGAATAGTTTAAATTACAATATTTTCTAGTTTTATATCTTATTCTTTAAGTACCTCCACACACTCACACACATACCAGGTTTCTTCTGACCCACAATAATGAATTTGGAATTATAAACTTGATTATTGAAATTTGAAAGACTTAAAATAAAGTTTGAAAGTGAGAATTGAAGATTGAAGGATTTTTTCGTTACAAGAGAATGGGAGAAAGATAGAAGAAAGGCTATAAGAGATGTAAGCAGAACAACAGGTGGTCCTCCTCTCCTTTGTTGAATTCCCTCCATTTCTCTTCCAATAGCAAAAGAGAAAAGCAAAACCAAGGAGCATGCATTCAGCAAAATACAAACATGGTGGACATTCACCCTCAGAAAAGCAAAAGGAATCTACCAAGTTGTATATTAATGGCGCAGCCATAGCATAGTTAGAGAAAGAATATCCTCTTTGGAAGCCTAAGGCTAAGGCAAAGCCAAAAAAAAGTGTCCATGGCAGTTAATTTGGTTTTTATATTTTATTTGGTTATAAATTTACTAATTGGTTACTATCCAAAGAAAGTCTAAGGTGAAGGCAATGCCTTAATGAGAGCTTCAACGGCAAGCAATATTAGAAGTGAGATAACAATTTTTTGATAAGTAGAAGTGAGATAACAATTGTGGGTTCAAATTGGGAGAAGTCTATTGATAAGTCTCAAGATAATTTCAGTCCTAGAGTAAAGTGTCATACTTGTCATGGTTTTGGCCATATGTCTTTTCAATGTCCTTCAGAACCAATTGTTGTGCTCCAAAAGGATAATCCTAGTCAAGAGGTAGACAAGGGTTCCAAGCAACTTGAACCCTAGGAAGCACGGACACAGGCACGGGTACGACATGACAATACGACAATTTCTAAAAAACTAGGACACAACATGACAGGGATATGTATATTAATCAATTATTAATATTATTTTTATTTTTATTTTTTATATATGGTTAAGCATTCGTGGTGCGGACACCACATTATATCACATCTGAGGAGATTATCATTTATGTTACCTTTATCTTTATTTGGGTTTATTTTTAGCATTTGATTAGTATTGGATTAGTATTTAAAATTGTTTAGAATTCATATTAGGTATGCATATCTTTTATCTATTGTAATTCCTGGAAGCTATATAAAGCTCCACATGGTTTATTTTGTATTCATACTATGATTAATATTATTCAAAGATTATTCATGCAAAGTTTGCATTGTGTTTGGTGGTGAATCCAAACAACCTTAGGTGGTGAAGCCTAAGGTTTACCGTGGCACTTTGGTATCAAAGCTAGGTTTCATGAAGCAGCATGGAGAGATCGGTGATGGTAGGGTCGAAGGTTGTCAGTGACGGTGAATTTTGGCGGCAGATTGTGTGATGGCGTCATTCCAGTGGCGAGATCGGCGGCTGCTTGATGGCTTTCAAACGCTATTGTTCTTAATTTGTTGGGTTGGAGTTGTGGTTGTCATGGATCTGAAAATTTTGGGTTTTGTAGCAGTTGGGCGATGGTGTTGTGGTGGTTGGAATCATGGATCTTGTAATCTAGAGTCAGGCATGGATTGGGGTCACAGGCTTGGAAGAAGTAGCAAGCTTCTCTGTTGGCTAGTAGACTTTTTTTGGGATGAAAAATTCATGTGGTTAAAGTGGGTATAGATGGTGGACTGGTTTTGGTTTTGGTTCTGGTTCAAGCTTGCTCAAAATCTCATGGGGTAAGAACTTGAATAATGTCATATCTAATTGGTTTGTCCTTTGATGATTGAATTGGATTGGGTTAAAATTGGTGAGATTTACGTCTTATTTGGTTTGGGTTGCTAAAAGCTAGATAGATTGGATTTAGCTCTAATACCAAAGTTGATGTAGGACAACCTTAGGCTTCACCACCTAAGGTTGTTTGCATTGTGTTTGGTGGTGAATACAAACAACCTTAGGTGGTGAAGCCTAAGGTCACCACCTGAGGTTTACCGTGGGACTAATCTAGGTGGGAAGCTTAGGTTGTCCAGCATCAATTCATTTTTCATATAATGTTAAAAATATATCAAATTAAGAGCAATAATGGATAATACCATAACAAAATCCAAAAAACAAAATGCACCTCGATCATGTCCCATCATATTTCAACAACAACAAAAAAAGGTTGTGATGTGTCCCAAATGTGTCAAACACGAACACGACAACTCAAATGATGTGTTCATGCTCCCTAGCTTGAACTTGAAGATGAGATTTGTGAACCCCTCAATGCTAACTTAAAAGTGAATGTTGACTTCCTAGATCAAGATGATGAGGGTATGACAGGCGTCATTTGTCCGCTTCTTACGATATTTAAACAAGATGTTCAAGAGAATGAAGACTGCCATCATAGGGGAAAGAATTTTCAAAATCAAGTTAATTGCAAGGAACAAATATGTTCTTTGGCAATTGACACAAAGAGTTGTACTTTGTTTTAGGTTTTTTGGTGGGTGGAGATTTTGTGGGTTAGTTAGATCTCTCATCTCGTCTTCGTAGATGAAACTTTGAATTTTTGTTGAGCAGTTCTAGAGCAAATTTGGCATTTGAAAGTAGTTTTCATTTGGTTTCAGATTATGTTTGGTTCAAAAATAAATTTGGGGAAATCTGAACGGGTTCCAATTGGAGATGTACCCAATGTTAAGCTTTGGCGGGTATTTTAAGATGTAGAGTGGAATTGTTACCTCTGACTTATCTGGGTCTTCCTTTAGGTGCTACTTTCAAGGCAGTAGCTATATGGATTGGTGAGCTAGAGAAATTGAAAAATTACAAAGGGATTTTCTGTGGGGCAGACTGGGAGATGAGTTTAAGTATCACTTGATAAGTGGAAGACTGTTTGTGTACCGGTTCAATATGGAGGTTTGGGAGTGCATAATCTAGTTTTACTTCAATGGCTAAGTTGTTATCATCCTCAGAGGCAAACTACCATTAAAATATCAATTTTACTCAACCAGTTTAAGATTGGAAGTTAGAATCAATAGTCTCTTTTATGGACCTTATATATTCTGGATCTTGGAGAACTGAGGCGGAAAAAATGCGATGGTGGAAACCCTCTCCTAGGGGTGTTTTCAATGTTCGGTCTTATTATAGGGCCTTACAATCACCAAATTCCGTTTCTTTTCCATGGAAGCCTTTGTGGAAACCAAAAGCGCCTAAGAGCATTCGTAGCAGCCGTTGTAAATATTATGCCATTTTGCCACACCAAAAGCCTACTTTATTATTTTACCACATCATTTTACAATATCTCATTTATCAGATGTTCTATATTTTTACCACTTCATTTAAATATTATTTTTTAATTCTTTTTAATTCTTATTTTATCCTTTCTTTATTATTTGTTCTAACGGTAACATTTTCCATTTTCTTTCAAATCTCAACGGTAACATTTCAAACAATACTCTTAATTCTTTTTTTTTTTTTTTAGAAACCGGCCAGCCTGGGCTTCAAACAATACTCTTAATTCTTTTTTTTTTTTTTAGAAACCGGCCAGTCTGGGCTTTATTGAAAGAACCTCAATGGGCATCAAATGAAACTAGAGGCGCAATGTCAGCTGGGATGTAATCCAGCCACACCTGCTGCCCTGTACAAAGTTTGGCCTATTGTGAGCATCAGCCACAATATTACATGCATGACAAAATTCTGAAAACTGAAAATACTCTTAATTCAACTCTCTCTATATATATAGAGAGAGAGAGAGAGTGAGAGAGAGATAGAAACAAAAACAAAAAGATTAAGCAGTCCTACTTTTTGTGAATTAAAGAAAAATTATAATAATTAGGACGGAAAAAGAAGACAACATAAATAGGGGAGAAAAAGGTTTTATTCAAATGTTGATCATATTTTTGGTATTGGAGGAGAGGAATGTTTAAAAATAAAGAGTAGGAAAAAAAAAAAGGAATTCATACAGACACTGTGAAACAATTCCAGCTTAAAGCCAATAGGCTATGAATATGAGTACATGGAGACAATTCAAAGAGCTCAAGCTTATGTAAACACAAACTCTATTGTCCAACCACTAATTCCAATCATTTCATTTACAAGTAAGCAGACAATTCAGAGAATGCATACATGTGACATTGTGTCCTAACATGTGAATAGAACTAGTTGATCATGTAATAAAAAAACTATACCAAGTAATTTGTCAACACCCACCACCAATTTGTGTAAAATCTATTTTCTTTTGACAGTAATCATCAAGGAGAAAATCTCTTATGTATGGCAAGTTAATCCACCACCACAGCACTGCTATTAAATAAATTTTTTTCTCTCACATTAGTAATATAAATGATCAAACCAACATTCAATACAGGACACTTCAGATGCATCAAGGAAAAAGTCTTAGTAAACATGTCATAACACATGCAGTCTAGGAATAGCACAAGGAAGAAATCAAATGCAAAACATAAAACACTATTCAAAGTTAATAGAGTTTAAGAAAAAGGGGTCAGAGATTAATCATTTCTTATGACATCTACAAGCCTTAAAGCTTTCATAGTTTGATGGTATTGACATCATCCTTACTGCCTCTACAACTTACCAATTGAGAATCAAAAAACCATAAACTAATAATAATAAGTCAATAGCAGAAATTCCATGGCAGATACTCAAACCATAACAAAATGGAATTAGGCACACCTACTACAGAAAAAAAATAAATTCTTTGCCAAGATATGCCAACCTACACAAATGGGGTAGAACAACCAAATAACAGTATCTAACTACACAACTAAGATTGACTACCCATATACGCTGTAAGGACAAATTCCCAGCAACAAACAAACCAAAATACAAGATAATGCAAAGCTAAACAACCACATATCCGGAAGTCCACTCACAAAGTTCTTGAGCCACGAATTGATTCAAAGAGCCTACTCTCTGATGAGACGAAAGGGCTCGATCAGTTCACCGGGATATAGAACAGAGAGGAGAGACCCACAACCCAAAGGCCTACGCCCATGCCGATCACAATCGAAAATCACAACCAGACCCACAATCGGAAATCATAACCACAACCCAGACCCACAACCAGACCCATGCCGATAGAACAGAGAGGACAAAGCGAACAAAAGGGGAAAAAAAAACCGGTGAAGGATATAGTTCAGTGATGGTAGAGACGAAATTGATGGTGGCTCATATTTATGAACGGGAAGACAATAGAGCAACGGGGAAGACCCACAACCAGACCCACGCCGATAGAATAGAGAGGACAGAGCGAACAAAAGGGGAAAAAAAACCGGTGAAGGATATAGATTAGTGATGGTAGAAACGAAATTGATGGTGGCTCATATTCATGAACGGGAAGACAATAGAGCAACGGGGAAGAGGGAAGAAGAATGAGAATGGGAGAGTGGAGATGGAGATGGAGATGGAGGCGGTGAGCTGAAGGAGAAATGAAAGAGATATGAGGGTGAAAGAGAAATAAAAAATTAATAAACCAATATACCACAGCTTACCGTACAGTTGTATATTTGTGATTTTACTGTAGCAAGTTGCAAAAAATTTAACATTTACAACATCTGATAAATGGGCTTAAACTGGGTTTGGTGTAGGATATGTGCCAAATATTTAGCATTTGGCACATATCCCACATCTACTGTGGGTGCTCTAAATGGTTAGTTTCTTTATTTGAACAGCGACACTGGGGAAAATATTAATAGTTGATAATTTAAGGAAGCGAAAAGTGGTGGTGGTGGATTGGTGTTGCATGTGCAAGAGGAATGGGAGACCATTGATCACTTACTCTAACACTGCCCAATAGCTCAATAGTAGCTCAAGAGTTGTGGAATATGGTGTGTTCACTTTTTGGGGTTTATTAAGTCATGTCGTGTATTGTGGAACTTAGAGCAAGTCAGTCAGGCAAGTTTAACAGACTCAAAACTAAGGTGCTTTGGAGAATGATCTCTCACTGTCTTATGTGAGTCATTTGGAGGGAAATGAATTTACGTACCTTTGAAGGGAATGAAAGATCAATTCATGAGTTGAAACTTCTTTTTTTTCAGACTTTGCTTGATTGGGCAAATGCTTCGGGTGTTTTTACTTTCATTTCTTTACCTAATATGTTTGATTTATGTACTTTCATTGTTTCTAGCACACTACTTGTGTGCTTTTTTCCTCTATATTTTCTTACATCTTTTTTCAGTGAAGTTTATTACTTATCAAAAACATATATAAATCTGAGGAAGCAATGAAGAAATTGGGATTAAAATTAGAGTTCAATCCAGAACCTTATCATGTGTCACGGATCACTAACACATTTGAAATTGGCAAGCTTAGGAGACTTTTATGTGTGATGTGCTTCCCCTTAAATGCGGTCACATACTTTTGGGTCAGCCATGGATATGGGAGTGTGATGCACACCATGCTGGGCATACGTCAATACTTACCCTTTGTTGAAGGCAACAAGAAGTATACTCTCACATGTGCTAAAAACATGCCAATCTTGAAGTTGAAGAAGAGTGCCTTCCTTATTCAAAAAATTGTGCCTTCTGATGGCATTCTTCGTCTCACTCCTAACCCAATGAAGTCAAGCTATTTTCAGAGGGGGAGAATTGATGGCACAACCATAGCATTGTTAAAGAAAGAATATCCTCTTTGAAAGCCTAAGCTAATTCAAAGCCCAAGAATAAGTGTCCATGGTAGTTAATTAGGTTTCAATATTTTATTTGGTTAATCTAGAGTCAAGGGTATTTTTAGTAATTTTACAATTTTTTTTATTCGGTTAATCTAGAGTCGAGGGTATTTTAGTAATTTTACAATTTTTGGGTATGGACCATGGGTATTATTTTATAAATAAGTTTTATTTAGTTTATGGGTCTTTATTTATGGGCTTTGGTTTAATTCAAATAGGACTTTATATATATATATATATATATATATTTAGACACACACACATAAGTTTCTACCTAATAAGTAATAGACTGTATACATTCATAGTATTACTTAGAAGCATAACAAATTTGATTGAGTGTTTTTATATTTTCTAAGTTTAGATACATAAATTTGCAAGTAAACGTAATTGACATGCAATTAGAATTTAATTTGAAGGACACTTAGCATGAAATTGGAGTGCATTAAATCTAGAAACACTTGGCATCAAATAATGACAATTAGAATGACACTTAACACAAAATTGGAGTGCAATCAAAATCTAAATTAGAGTCTTGGCTGAACTCTCTCTCAGCTTCTGCTTTTATATATTATATAAGATTAAAATTCTTTTAGAAATGCTGTTAGAAAAACAGTAAACCTAGGATCTACCCAACTCATGTCCACCTGGTCTATCACCTGAGCTATAGCTAAGGTAATAATTAATATTACACTATACATGAAGTTGACATTATAAGGGAATGAAATCCACAAACCCAAGGCAATTAATCTGATTCCTAGAGACAATGTGTTAATAAGAATAATTCTAAACCACCAAGAATAAATACCAATGCAAATATGATATAACATAATAAAGCAACAAAACACAATAAAGATGTCCATAAAGTATTCAACTGAGACTGATAATTTAAAGTATTATGATAAATAAAAAAAATAAACTCACATACGTAAGCAAAAGAATCTATAGCTGGCACAACACAGTGCATCAAAGAAGGAACTCAAAAAAATATAATATTTCATAATAGATCACACATCGATTGACAAGAAGGAAGATAAAAACACAATCAAATTCTTATTTAATTAAAACATAATATTTGAGAACAAAAACCATGTAATAATTATAAGTTCTGTGATAGATCACAGCCTCCAATGTATTTTGAATCAGACCTCAATTAGTCAGCAAACTCAAATTGAAACTTAAACTATGGAGAAAAAAAATTGCAACTTAAAACCGAAGTAGAATTGAAAGCCCTAAGCATATACTTATGTTTTGCCGCTTGACTTGGTTTTGTCACTTCTATCTATCCTCTACAAGTTACTAATAAAGAAAAAAGAATCTATCCTCTAAAAGTTATTGATAAAGAAAAAATAATACAAAGACTCCATCACTAAGACTGCAGTTTTCTCTACCCTGTTTTCAGTTTACCCATTCTATGTTTTTTTTTTCTTTTTCTTTTTTATAGGTGTTCATCCATTTCTATTGTCCATAATATAATTTCTGGCCATATCTGTAATTCACATATTTCAGGAGAATATGAGTTTTCCTGGTCATTCACAAACATCAAAACAAAGAGCAAAAGCACTAAGGACAAAAGGAATATATGATGTCAGATAAATAAACTACAAAATAAAATGGGAGAGACAAAATAGAACTAACGATATGAGTCTAGCATCAAGATTCCCATATTTTCCCTGGAAATAAGTAGTTTGAAATCGCGTGAATGCAACTCCAACTTTCAAATCTATCTCTTGCCGAGCATCTACAGCCAGTGCCTCATCTTCATTGGGTTCAACAAGGTTATCCATGGCCTTCAAAATGTCTTTGTCTGTAACAGAAGAGAACCGCGCACGATAAACCCTTTTTCTAGCTTCCCTCATACGAAAGCCAGTGCAATCAATAACTGCAACAAACAATTAATGTTATTTGCAGAGGTTTTGAAGCATCCCTTGAAATAAAAGCATGACCTGAAATTTACCTGGCGTGAGCATCATGCGAATAGTAAAGGGACGGGAAAAAATACAAGTGGATAACGTGCAGTTTTTATCCAAACTGTCATGCATTTATAATGCATTTTGCAGCAATTAAAGAAAATTGAGAGAGTAGGAACTTTTTCTGACAAGTAAATGCTTGTTTGAGAGGAACTGACAATCAGTTTGTTAAAGATACCGATACTATTGGTCTTGTCATATATTCTATTCACAGCTATCCCAAGCCCAGGAAAAGGAGCAGGGTTGTAGTAAGTTGACGGCCAGTGTAAAACTGTCACTTTATCATTAATGAATCCACTAAATATACACATTGCATAGTCCATTACTAGTGAAATGCTGACCCTGAAAAGGAAGATACTATTATGGTTTGCACCTTATGCTGTATGGGTGGAAATCTTCTAGAAAGGGTCAGAAAGTTTCTAAGGGATGAGTTGTCCCTACCACCTGTCCTATTCAAGAATATTCCTAGTCTTATTTTAATCACCCATTCTATAAATTGAATGAATAGTAAGAGCAGCCCCTAACAGCTCCTCTCTCTTCTATTCTTTTCTTTTTCTTTTCCACTTCCTTTTTATAAGTAAAAAATAAAAAATAAAAAAAATAATCATTGATGAAAAAGGTTACAACAGGCTCACAATGATGAGCACTCCATTACCTAAAAGCATAACAAAAATTATGCACAAAAAGAAAGTGATTCTTTGAAATCCAGGAAAGTGGTACATCTATGAGAGCCCATGCACAGGACCAATCAAACAAAGATCAAATTAGCAAGACTTCAAGCTGGTTCTTCGAACTGACTTTATCCTCAGAAAACCGCTTATTTCACTCCTTCCACAACAGCAACATCAAACAAAAAAGTGCAAAATTCCAAATCGCTGAATAATGCTTCCCAAACCAATTTCTCCACCCAAATAAAAACAAGGCAACATCAAAATTTGGCAACAAATGATCTACCGTATCCCCACTACAAAAGCACATAGAACACCACCCAACTAATGTAAGACCCCGCTTAATAAGATTATCACAGGCAAGGATTTTCTCCCAAGCAACAGCCCGAACAAAGAAAGAGACCCTGTTATGGGCCGTAGCACTCCACATGCTCTTCCATGGAAAATGTTTTTTCGGTGCACCACAAATAGCCTCATAATAAGAGCGGGCAGAAAAGATGCCACTCCGTTTGAATATTCATATCATCCTATCACCCTCCTAGGAATATTGGAATACAAGAGATCTAAGAAAGTATCGACTGCCTCCAACTCCCAATGAAAACCATCTCACATTTTAGATCTGCCCTTCCCTCCCATTGGACAACCCAAGACTGAACGGATTGAGGCATCCTGATCAAGCAAACAAGCATAAAGGTCCAGATACAACTCTTTAAGAGAATGACTCCCACACCATACATCATGCCAAGATCTTAAACGAGAACAATCCCCTGCCTCAAAAGACACAAACAGCTGCAAAGTGTCCCATCCAGCCCCATATACTCCACAAGCTACACCCATGCAATTCCCTAGCTAATCCCAAAGTCCAACCACACCATTCCTCCCGAAATTTCGTAGCAATAACCCATCTCCATAAATGAGTTACATCAGTCCCAAATTGCCATAAACACTTACCCAAAAGGGCTTGATTAAAACTCCCCAACCTTCATATCCCTAACCCACTAGTAGCAATAGAACACACACTATCCCATGCCACCAAAGAGAACTTAACTTTTCATTCGAGGCACCCCACAGATAGTTTCTCTATAACCTCTCCAACCATTTAGCCACACTAAAGGGAATCGTAAACAAGGAGAGGCAATACGTCGGTAAACTCAACAGTGCATTTTAAAAGCGCCAGTCTCCTACCCTTTGGCAATATCATCTTTCATTTCTTTTCTTTGACATGGTATCATGAAGATACTATTATGGGTAGTACCCTTGTTTTATATGGGTGGTGAGTGGAAACGTTGGTAATGGCTCCAGTCTTCACCACTGTTGTTGTCGTGGAACAGTGAAACCAAGCCCATGGCTACTGCAGTTGGTGTTTTCCGATGAGAACAGGATGCTTCATGGGCCTTTCACAGCCTTTATAGTAGGGGTACCGTGGTTCTCAACATGTTTCAACTTGGCTCAATGTTTTTTCCTTTGATCGCAATGGTTAGTTGCCGAAGAATTGTAGCGTTTCCTGTGTTCCTCAGTTGTCAATGGCAACTTCCGTTGCCAGAGTGGTGGATGTTGACAGATTCCAAGTGTCGTCCACAACATTGATTGCCAAAGTTAGAAGCAAAACCCCTTGTTTGGATCACAATGCTTGGTTCTCCCTAGTCTAGGATAGGAATAGCCCCAAATTGTAAGTCCCATGTTTGTCTTTAGCCACTGTTTGGTTTTTTGTTTGATTCAGCCTTCTTATTATTTGTGGGCCCAGTTAATTTATATAAAGTGTTGAGCCCACAATACATTTTTGACCCACATTAAACCAAACCTAAATTGTATGCCCTGTAGGTATGCTCCATCGACCAGTTGGTCCAATCTATCAACTCAATTGACCCACCAAGTCCAACCCACTTAGAAAGTTCATAATTCAATTTTAACTACGCTTTCCTATAGTTTTTAATTTTCAAATTTTCTAGAATGTGCTGTATGATGGAAGCAAGGATGAGGTGGCCAACCAGGCATAATGATGTGGTGGTCAAGCATATCATCCCACATAGAAAATTGATGTGGTAGTGTTCCTAAAGTAAGGCTTCTTTAACATGTGATTAAATGTTTTTAGAAATGTCATTATTGTTGTAAAAGTTAATTAAGCATGTGCTTAATTAAACTTAGAGATAGCTATAGCTTGTATTTGAATTTTAGCATGGAGCCAACACTTTTCCCTTCTCTGCTCCCCTCTCTACCACTGCCATTCAACCAACCACCTTTCTTTCCATCACCCTTCCCATCTTCCTTTGGTTTTTTTCCATTTCACTCTTTCTGTCCACCACATTCTTCTTCTCTAAACACCCCACCTCCTTCTGACTTGCCTTTACAACCACCATTATAGCCTAGACCAACCACTACAGTATCACCCTCACCTCGTCCTAACAGTTCGCCTCCCCCTAACACTGCTCCTAAACCTTCTCCTCAGGGCAGAGGGGGCAGTAATGGTTCTTTTCACATAGATTCCAAAAAAATTTCTTTCTCGTTTAACGGCGGGCGGGCTGATTCTAATGCTATTCATGAAAGTCGTCGGAATTTTAAAAGTTCTGTTTGGTTGAGTCGTAAGGGATTGGAAAGGATTCTCTCATGTTTTGCCGATATTCGTGATTGGGTTCCTGGAAAGTATTATCTCTGCAAACGATATAGAGAGAATAATAAGTTTTTTGAATTCCGGGGAAGATCGAATAAGGCTGGTATCTTTGTAGAGATAGCTGTGTTTTATAGTGGAGCTCGACGTGTTTGGGTTATAGTACCTGCGAGCTCAAACCGGTCTGGGTGGTGCTTGTTTACAAAAGAATTAGATAGATTCCTATCAGGTTCAAACTCTGTTTGGGTGGAAGGGAGGACTTCTGCTGAAGATGTGGGTGGTAGTCTGATAGATGGTGGTGGACAAAATGGGAAGAAATCTTTCAAAATCAGGAACCAACGGAAGTTAAGGAATTTTGAAATTTCTAGAACTATTTCGGGACATAACGTGCTGAAGGGTGGTTCTGGTGTTACTGTCTCTTCCATCAATGGCAGACCCACGCATGAGTTTACGTTTAAGCTGACTCCTGCTAATTTGGCGCTGAGAGTGTCTAAGTCAAATGGTGGTAAACGTGTGGTTACTTGGTTGAACCCACATAATCCTCATAAGTCTATTAATAGTGAGCCTGATATGTCTTCTGGGCATGACAAAGCCTAGTTAGCTGACCCATGTGGTAAGGCCCAAGGGGAGGTTTCTTATTATCGTGGATTGGATGTGAGTTGGCTTCGTAATCAAAGTGCGAGGGTGGTGGGCGAGACTTCTAAACCACCGTGAAGTTAATGGTATTACCGACGACGCCTGAGGCTGTATATCGCCGATATCTTGCCCCGATCAAGCTTTAGAGCTTCTCGCCTCCAACCCGAAGAGTGTGTTAGGAGCTCCAGAGACCAGTAAAGTCTCGGCGTCAAGGAGTAGCTGTACCGCCGTTGCTCTCGACTCTAGTAAGGCGGTTTCTTCTAGGTGCATAGTTTTCGATGCTGAGGTAACTCATGGACTTGGCAACCGAGGCTTTGGGTTCATCGGTGAAACGGTGGTTAGCTCGGCGACGGCAACGATTGAAGCTCCGATTCTGAATGTTGTGCTGCCGAGCCTTGGTCAGTATCCATGGGTGGTTCAAAATCGATTTTCTCCTCTCTCAGACCTAGGTAATGGGGTAGAAGATGTGTTTGTGGAAGGGGATGATCATGAAGAAGTTCAGAGGAGTAATCACCATGACGATACGACGCTACAAAGGTCAGTGGATTCTGTTGGGGGATTTCAAACAAATTCTGGGCTTCAACTCCTACCGTGGGAGACCAGTGAAGTGTCTGACCATATCTGTGGTAGTGGAGAGAAAGCTTTTTGTGTGTTGGAGTGTGACCCTTTGTCTCGGTGGGAACCCAATGAACTCAAAGAGTTGGTGCTGGCTCAGGACTCTGCAGAAGGAACTCAGGTGACGAAATCAGAGCCACCTTCGAACTGGTTGTCCCAGTTGATGAAAAATTTTTGTAACATGGTGGGTTTCCCAATCGTGAAACACGAAGCTCAATGTGTGGCTCTATTTCACCTTTTGGAGCAGGAGTGTCTCAAGGTGATTGATGATGGGGTGCCCAAGTGACTTGCAAATTCAAGGTCACGAGGTCTCAGGGAGCTTAAAGGGCTTATCTGTAATGTTAATTACGATGGTGTCTCTTCTAGGAGTAGGAGCAAAGTTTCTTCGACTGTTGTGGGGGTTGTTGGTAGTTGTAAATGACTCTACGACTACTTTCTTGGAATGTAAGGGGACTTAACAATCCTCGAAAGAGAGAGGTTTGTAAGAATCTTCTAAAAGAATGGAAGTGTGATATTGTTTGTTTTCAAGAAACGAAAGTATCTTCTACTGATGTTGCTTTTGTTCGGAGTTTATGGGGTAGTCCTTTTATTGATTGGGCTGTTTTGGACGCTGTGCAAACTTCAGGAGGGGTCTTGCTGATTTGGGATAAGAGGGTTTTTGAAAAATTGGATGTAATTGCTGGACAGTTTTCTGTCAGCGTCTTATTGAAAGGAGTGGTGGATGACTTTGTTTGGGCTTATACAGGTGTGTATGGCCCCAATGATGATGGGCAGCGGGCTACTTTGTGGGAGGAGTTGTCACAAGTGCGTGCCAAATGGCCCATGGCATGGTGCTTAGTAGGTGAGTTCAATATCATTAGGTACCCAAGTGAAAGGCTTGGCTGTGAGTCGTTTAGCCCTGCTATGTTTGCATTCTCGGACTTTATAGAGAGCAATTCATTAGTTGATTTACCTTTAGAGGGGGCTTCCTTCACTTGGTTTAGAGACTCTGGTCTTCCCTCTATGTCAAGAATTGACAGGGCTTTGGTTTCTCTAGATTGGGAGGAACATTTTGAGAATGTTTCCCAAAAGGTGCTTCCTCGTGTTATTTTAGACCATTGCCCTCTTTTGTTGGAAGCTGGTGCTATTCATCGTGGTCGTAGTGCCTTTAAATTTGAAAATATGTGGTTGAAAGTTGAGGGTTTTGTTGATAGAGTTCAGCAATGGTGGAAAAAGGTACAGTTTTGTGGGTTTACCAGGTTTTATTTTGGCTCAAAAATTGAAGGCTTTGAAAGCAGATTTAAAAAAGTGGAACAGGGAGGAGTTTGGTGACTTGGCTTTTAGAAAGAAAAATTTGTTGACTGAGTTGATGGGCTCAGATGCGAGAGAAGAGATGCTGGGTCTATCGAATGAGGTACAGATTCGTCGTATCCAACTTAAAGGAGATATAGAACAGTTGGCTTCTCTTGAAGAAATTTCCTGGGGACAAAAATCTCGGGCTTTGTATGTGAAGGAGGAAGATAATAATACTCGATTCTTTCATAGATTAGCAAACTCTCATAGAAATGCTAATTTTATTAAGAGGATTGAGGTGGATGGTGTTCTTTATGAGGATGAGTCGGATGTGCGTTCTCAGTTAGTTCTATTCTATTAGGGGCTGTACGAGGAAACTGAATTGGGATGCCCGACTATGGATGGATTAGATTTTGCATGCATTGTAGAGGAGGAGAGGCTGACCTTAGAGAAGGATTCACTAAGGAGGAAGTTATCCAGGTCTTAAGGGAGATGGAGGGTGATAAAGCCCCTAGTCCTGATGGGTTCACCATGGCTTTCTTTCACAATTGCTGGAGTGTTGTGGAAAAGGATGTTATGGATTTCTTTGATTATTTTCATTGGCACTCTGTGTTTGAACGGTCTTTGAATGCTTCGTTTCTCATTTAATTCCTAAGAAGAGTAATGCTGTTAACATTATGGACTTCCGCCCTATCAGTTTGGTGGGCAGTGTGTACAAGTTGTTGTCCAAGGTGTTGGCTACCAGGTTGAGGGCGGTTTTGGATAAACTTATCTCAGAGTCTCAAAATTCGTTTGTTGGTGGTAGGCAGATTTTGGATTCAGTGCTCATTGCAAATGAGTGTCTAGATAGTAGGTTGAAGAGCTGGTTACCGGGTGTGGTCTGCAAGCTTGATATTGAAAAAGCATATGACCATGTAAACTGGGAGGCCTTGTTTTATCTGTTGGACCAGATGGGTTTTGGGTTGAAATGGAGGGGGTGGATTAAGGCTTGTGTTACTTCTGTCCGTTTTTCAGTCCTGGTAAATGGATCCCCTGAAGGTTTTTTTGGAAGCTCTCATGAGTTGAGACAAGGAGACCCTTTATCCCCGCTTTTGTTTCTCTTGATAATGGAGGTTTTAAGCAGAATTTTGAAGAAGACAGAGGAGAATAACCTTATTCGGGGTTTTCAGGTGGGAGCAGTGAATTCGGTTGGTGTGCAAATTTCCCATTTGTTGTTGACAGACGACACTATCTTATTTTGTGATGCCTCTAGGGAACAGTTGATGTCCACAAGGTTGGCGTTGTCTTGTTATCAGGCTTTTACGGGTTTGAAGGTATATGTTGGGAAAAGTGAGATTGTCCCTGTTGGGGAGGTGAATAATCTAGTTGCATTGGCTAGTATTCTTCAATGTAGAGAGGGGAGTCTGCCTATGAAATATTTGGGGATGCCATTGGGAACTTCTTTTAAGACAACTTCGATTTGGAATCCTATTTTGGAGAAGATGGAAAAGAAACTATCAGGGTGGAAGCATCTCTACCTTTCTAAGGATGGTAGGTTCACTTTACTAAAAAGTACTCTCAAGTCTTACTACGTACTTTTTATCTCTATTCACTATTCCTAAAGCTGTGGCTGCTAGAATGGAAAGTATTCAGAGGAATTTTCTTTGGGGGTCTTCTGAGAGGAGTTTCAAATATCCTTTGGTGGCTTGGGATAAGGCGTGTTTGCTTGTTAAATTGGGTGGTTTGGGGATAAGAAGTGTGCCGTCGTTCAATCAAGCTTTACTAGGGAAATGGTTGTGGCGTTATGGGCATGAAGTTACCCATCTTTGGCAGAGAGTTATCTCCACTAAATATGGCGAGGGTCAAGGGGGGTGGTGTACGAAAGTGTGCAGGAGAATTCATGGATGTGGCCTTTGGAGAAGCATTCATGAAGGGTGGGAGAGTTTTTCTAAGCATCTGTCTTTTGTAGTGGGTGAAAGCACCCGTATCCGTTTCTGGCATGATAGGTGAATTGGGGATAATACCCTAAAAGATCTCTATCCTGAGCTCTATGCGTGTTCAAATGCCAAGGATGCTTGCATCTCTGAGGTTTTGTGGCTTCCAGAAGGTGGTACTATTAGAGTGTGGAATTTAAGGTTTTTTAGAGCTTTTGAAGATCGGGAGCTAGCCGCCTATTATTCTCTACTTCAGTTTATCCAACCTCATATTCCTCAGGGTGATAGGAGGGATACTCTTTATTGGCGGCTCAAAGGTGATGGTAAGTTTGACACCCGATCTTATTACCAAGTAATTCAAGGTGCTCCGAATTCTTTGTTTCCTTGGAAGGGTGTCTGGAAACCAAAGATTCCTAAGCAAGTGGCTTTCTTCTTGTGGACAGTTGCTCACGATCGGATTCTCACGTTGGATAATCTTATGCTTAGGGGTCACCCTTTGGTAAATCGGTGTTGTATGTGTTGCTGTGATGGGGAGTCAGTAGACCATCTTCTTCTCCATTGTCTTGTTACACATACTTTATGGACTTTCATGCTTCAGGCTTTCGTTATTCATTGGATTATGCCAGGATCGGTGGTGGGATTGTTATCTTGTTGGTATCAATGGCTTGGGAAGCAGAACTCGAATATTTGGAATTTGATTCCAGGATGCTTAATGTGGATTGTTTGGTTGGAACGAAATTGTCGCTCTTTTGAGAACATGGAGAAGACGTTGGATGAGTTAAAGGTTTTATGCCAGCATAATCTTTTTGAGTGGTCTCGATGTTGGGGTTTTACTGATTCTTCGTCTCTTTCCGAGTTTATGTTTTCCCTTAGATTAACTTTCTGATTTCCCTCTCCTTTGTTTGTTGTTTGTTTCATTTGTTTCCTTTTGTTCATCATCATGAACATCTTGTACTTTTTTTTTTTTTTTTCCCTCATTAATATTAGTTCTCTGATTAACTATCAAAAAATAAATAAATGAACAAGCTAAAATCTAGGAAGTTTGTTATGAATGATGGTAAGATGGTGCCATCATGAGGTCATTATAACTAACCCATTAGGCTATAAATGTTAAATAGCTAAGCTTAACCTTATAAAACTCAATAGTATACATTGAATAGGATTTTATCTTTGATCATATTGACGTTGAGATCACCCCCCCCCCCTCTCTCTCTAAGCCACTTTCTCTCTCTACTCAAATTCTCTCTTTCTTGAGAGCATTAATATTTTTCTTGCATCGCTACTAGATTGTACCAAAGGCCAATGAGTCTTAGGCTGTGTTTGGTTGCCGTAAAACGTTTTCCGAAAAATACATATTTTCCGGAAATGCTAATTTCTGGAAAAGGAAAATATTTTTGTGTGTTTGGTTGCATTTCAAAAAATTTTCCGGAAAATATTTTCTAGTGTTTGGAAAAGAAGAAAGGAAAACACAAATCCAGACACAAGCCACAACCCAGAAAACACAAATCCAGAAAACCCGATTGCGTTCGCGAGATCGCGATCTCGCCGGCGCGATCTCGCGAAGGCGAGATCGCGATCAACGTCGCGATCTTGCAACGGTGCGATCTCGCGTTCACGAGATCGCGGTCGACGCTTCGCGAGATCGCGCCGTCGATCGCAATCGACGCTTCGCGAGATCGCGATCGACGGCGCGATCTCGCGAAGCGTCGATCGCCGTCGTCGGACTGGTCTTATCCTCTCGCGCGCGTGGACTGGAGCTCGGACTAGAGATCGGCGCGGACTGGAGCTCGGACTGGTCTTCTCCTCTCGCGCGCGCGCGCTCTCTCTCTCTCTCTCTCTTTTTCCGGAAATCCTTTGAAGTGAAAATGAAGGCAGAAATTCATTTCCGTGGTCAAACTGAAAATTTCGGTCAACAGGAAATCATTTTCCGGAAAATAATGTTTTCCGTGACAGCCAAACGCATGCATTTTCCGGAAATTGATTTCTGAAATTGGTTTGAAGCCGATTCAAACGCAGCCTTAGTAAATGTTAGTCCTCCTAATTGGTTTAGAAATTCTGAGTAAGTATTCTTCATTATTATGAATCCCAGAAAGAGATTGAATTTAATAAACTTCCAGTAGCTTATTTTAAGTTTTGAGGGGGTGATTGCCTTCTCCTTCCTAAGTGTAATTACTTAGGGAATCTAGGTGTGATTTCCTATGGTTCATCTTCTTGTTCTTCTCATTATATTCACTGTTTAACACCAAACAGCCATCCATTTTTATTAAAAACCCAATCTTTTATTTACCTAACCTTACCCAAACCCTTAAACATAAAACTCTTCCAAGAATTCTTCCAGATCTCATCAAGAATCCTAACTTAGTGATTATTTTATAAATATAACACATCAAAATTGGTATCAGAGTTTACTAAAGCTTTAGTAAGCTTCATGCATATGATACATGGTCCCTGAGGAATACACAAAGTGTATGTCAATTAGGAATAGGAACGGTAATCTTTGTACAGGTATTAAACGACTGAGAAGAATTTTTGTTTGTGAGCACAGTAGTTGCTGACAAAAATTCTATTTCAATTAGGAATAGGAATAGTAGTCCTTGTACTGTAACAAACTACTGGGACGAGTTTTTTTCTGTGAGAAGTTCAGCTATTGAGAATTTTTTGTTTGCAGTGGGTGGGAAGGTATTTCAACGGGGGGAGTGTTTTAGTTACCTATAACTTCCCACTGTAACTATCATATGTGCATTACATTTTGATGAAGTAGTGTTTCAACGTGGGGTAGAAGTTACAGTGTGTCACATTCACACTCTTGTTAAAGATATTGTCATAAAAACAAGAAAATCGTACTTGATACTATCCACAAAAACTCACATGAAAGAAAGAAAAATAAATAACGGGTTTTTGGGGAGTTACCTTCAAAGCAAATATTTTCTCCTTCACGGTCACAATCCAACCATAACACCAAATAACCACAGCTGCGAGCTTCTTGACTTAAATGCCTACAAATATGAGCCTTATACCAAGAGAACTAGTCAAAATTATTGCAAAAGAAAGAAAGTCTGCAATATCCAAATCAGCGTAGAAATGGAATTACGTTTCAACCCAACAACGATTTCTGACTATAAGTTTGATTTACATGAACAATTATCCAAATAAAATTACTGGAAGACAATTATATGATATAAATTCAAATCCTGAAATTTTACTTGTTGCACTTTTTGCGGGAGGAAAAAAATTTGCATGCATGACATGGGACAAGAACTTGCAAAAGATGTCAACTGATGCAAGCAAGCGGACATGCCCACAGTCACTGATATGTCCACATATCTCATTCATTAAAATCTTCTATATTCAAACACTCATAACAGCTTCCCAAACTTCCAAGAACCACACAATACAAGCAACACATCGCATAGTTTCTTAATACTACCATATAAAACAAATAATTCTTTTTTGCTAAGTAAATAAAACAAATAATACTATGTATACTTTCTTTTTATATAAGTAATAATGCTTCATTAAAAAAAAAAAAAAAAAAAAAAGAGTACAAAGAAACAAAGCACAGGCAGTGTGCTAAGAACCCAGCAAACATACAAAACTATGACACATGAAAATTACAACTATCAAGCAAATCAAGCAAAGAAGAAAAAGTAAAAACTTCTGATGCATTTGTCCACTCAAACAAAGTCTAGAAGAGCGCAAGCTTCAAATCCTGAATTGATCTTTTTTTTTTTTTTTGATAAGTAATAAAGATTCATTGATATCAAAAAGAGAGAGACACCCAAGTACACAGGGAGTATACAGGGGTGAACAAATCAAAAACAAACATTACAAAAATCAAGTAAATCCAAAATAGATGGTTTCTCCACACAGAGAACCAATCAAGTAAGGTTCTAAAAAAAAGAAGCTTGAGATCAGGCATGGAACGCTCCTTGTCTTCAAAACACCTACTATTTCTCTCCTTCCAAATACACCACATTAAATAATGAGGAACAACCATCCATATATCTCCATTACGATGGCGACCAAAACAACCTTGCCAGCAAGACAAAAGCCCAACAACAGAGAATGGCATAACCCAGCAAACTCCAAATAACCCAAAAACCATATCCCACAACTCCAAAGCAACCAGGCAATGAAGGAAAAGATGGTCAATAGTTTCACTATTACACTTGCACATATAACACCAATCCAAAATGCAAACCTTTCTTTTCCTTAAGTTGTCAATTGTCAGACATTTCCCCAAGGCTGCGTTCCATACAAAGAAAGCCACTCTAGAGGGAATCTTCTGCTTCCAAATGCTTTTCCAAGGGAAAAACTACTCACTATGGCCAACTAGAAGATGGTAGTAAGCACTGACCGTGAACCCCTTACTCTTACAAGACAGCCAACATCTCTTATCCTCCCTGTTCCCCCTTACAAGAGTGCAATAAATGGAATTGATGAAGCTTCTAAAAGCTTCCAATTCACGATTATGCACCTCCCTACAAAACTGAAAATCCCAATGGAGGACTCCATTGGTGAACCTCATTAGATCCGCCACACTTGCCTCTTTGCTACAACAAATCCTATATAAATCAGGATAGTGGTCTGCGAGAGGAGAAGATCCACACCAACGATCTAGCCAAAACTACACTTTTGATCCATCTCCAATTTCATACAGAATAAACCGAGATAAAGAGTGCCACCCCCTTCTAATATTTTTCCACAAACTAACTCCATAAGGACCAGAGAAAGAGCTAGAACACCTACCACCCCAATCACAACCATACTTCACCTCTATCACTTGACGCCATAGAGCATCCCTTTCTTGCCCAAATCTCCATAACCACTTCCCTAATAAAGCTACATTGAAGGTTCTCAGGTTCCTAACCAATTAACCAAATGAAATTTGGGCTCGTCTCCTAGGCCACCCCACAGAAAGTCCCGCTGAAGTCTAGCAATTCGGTTGGCCACAGAAGCTGGAATAGGGAATAAAGAAAGAAAATAAGTAGGAAGATTAGAGAGAGTGCTTTTAATTAAAGTAACTCTTCCTCCCTTAGATAAATATAATTTTTTCCAACTTGCTAATTTTCTTTCCATCTTCTCTAGAATTGGATTCCAAATAGACTTGTCCTTAAATTTTGCCCCCAAAGGAAGACCCAAATATTTCATTGGGAGAGACCCCTTCTTGCAGCCTAAGACAGCCACCAAAAGATCCATGTTATGAACTGCCCCCACAGCCACTAGTTCAGACTTACCCAAATTTACCTTCAAACCAAATGAGCACCATACAGAGAATCAGAATTTGATCAATATTAGCATCACAAAAAATCAGAGTATCATCAGCGAAAAGGAGATGGGAAACCATCAAAGATCTTCCAGTAGAAGCACCTACACTAAAACCTGACAAACGACCTTCATGGACAGCCTTATTCAACATTCTACCAGTGGCTTCCATAACCAACGCAAATAACAAGGGGGACAAAGGATCACCTTGCCGCAACCCTCTAGAACTTCCAAAAAACCCATGGGGAGTACCATTAATAAGGATAGAAAAACGAACCGTTGATAAACAAAAAGAAATCCATCGCCTCCATTTATTAGAAAAACCACAACGCTCAAGCAAGTTAGAAAGAAATCCCCAGTTCACGTGATCAAAGGCTTTTTCAATATCCAATTTACATAACAACCCTGGCTGACCAGACTTCAATCTACTATCAAGACATTCATTAGCAATAAGAACGGAATCAAGAATCTGCCTATTTAGAATAAAGGCGTTTTGGGGAGCTGAGATGATCTCTCCTAAAACCATGCGAAGACGAGTAGCCAAAACTTTAGCAAGAATTTTATAAACCCCCCCAACAAGGCTGATAGGCCGAAAGTCCTTTACCTCCACTGCTGCAACTTTTTTTGGAATGAGAGCAATGAAGGTTGCATTCAAGCTTTTTTCAAACTGACCTGTAACATGGAAATGGTGAAACACAGCCATGATGTCTGATTTGAGAATCCCCAAGCAGGCTTGAAAGAAAGCCATCGAAAAACCGTCAGGCCCAGGAGATTTGTCCCCATTAAACTCCTTGATGACTTCAAAAATCTCAGTTTCTTCAAAAGGTCTCTCTAACCAGTCCACATTATCCCCTGAAATCCTTGGAAAATCCAATACATCCTGGAAAGGATGCTGCTCTTGCTGCTCAGAGTATAGGTTCATATAGAATTGAACAATATGGTCAGAAATCCTATCCTGGTTGGAAGACAAAGCCCCATCAATCATAAGGTTTTCAATACAATTATTTCTTCTATTAGAATTAGCCATCCTATGAAAAAACCTCGTATTGGAGTCGCCCTCCTTTAAAAACAACACTCCGGACTTTTGCCTCCAGCTAATCTCCTCTAACAAGGCTGCCTTCTCAAGATCGGTGCGAAAGGTTGCTTTTTCCAATTTCTCCTCCTCAGTTAAAGGTTGATTGTCCTCTTTTACATCTAGAGCATTCAACTTGCTCCATAATTGCTGTTTCTTGACTGTGATATTGCCAAAATCTGTTTCGTTCCACTTCTTTAGGTCCGCTTTTAGAGCAATCAACTTCTTGGCAAGAATGAAACTAGGAGTCCCTTGAAAATGGTAATTTTCCCACCAAGACTTCACCTTATCTAGAAACCCCTCCGCCTTCAACCACATATTCTCAAAACGAAAAGGAATACGCCCTCTGCGATGACTCCCACTCTCCAAAAGAATTGGGAAGTGATCGGATAACACTCTAGGAAGCCTTTTTTGGGAGAAATGAGAGAGGTAATCTGCCAAAACCGGAGAGAGGAGAAACCAATCTATTCTAGAGGCTGAGGTGGAGTTAGACCATGTGTAAAGGCCTCCCCCTAGAGGATTGTCCATAAGCCCATGAAGAGATATAAAATCCGAAAAATCATACATGCAGCGAGTAAATCTTCCCGCCCCTAACCTCTCCGAAGGAAAGCGGATGACATTAAAGTCTCCTCCCAAACACCATGGCAAATTCCACCAACTGTTCAAGCCTGCCAATTCCTCCCACATAAATTGACGTTTCTTGTTCAAATTTGGACCATATATACCTGTGAAAGCCCACTCAAATTGGTCACTGACCTTTTTGAACCTACACGAAATCTAAAAAAACCCCACTGCTTCCTCTATCTTTTCAACCAGCCTTCTGTCCCACATGAGCAGAATTCCACCAGAAGCACCCTCAGAACCCAAATATAACCAATCTATGTAAGGACAACTCCATATGCTTCTAACAATTCCTCTTGTAACCCATTCCAACTTTGTCTCTTGCAAACAAACGATATCAGCCCTCCAAGAACGTAAAAAATTACAAACCTTGAGCCGTTTTTCCTTCTCATTCAAACATCTAACATTCCAAGATATGATCTTCAAATTCATTGGAAAGTAATTAGAGCCCTGTCCTTACCATTACCAATGCGCCTTGAAGAAGCTGAACCATAATTGACAGAGCTAAATAAACCCCTCAATTCCCTTATTCCTTTCCTCCTTGAGCTCTTCACGGCTTTTTCAGTTTGTTCCTTAATGGCCCTCTGCTGTAACTCAGCTTCAACAGCCAACAGGAATTTGGTTGCTGGCTCTTCCAAACCTTTGAGGGATGTCCCAAGAAAATCATCAAAGCCACTGAATTTTTCCTGAAACCATTCTGAGTAACTGTCCTTACCCAGCAATTTCACCTTATCCAGAGTTGCTGACCCTTCAGAAATATCCATGACGCCCATAGGCAAAGAGAAAGCCAGTGGTTCGACATTTAGAGGTGGCGAAGAATCAGTAAACTGAGAAGCATCCTCGGAACAAATATCTGAAACCCAATCCTCCATAGTAACATCAACCCCTATTTCCAGTTCTGAATTTAGCTCCTTACATTCCGATGACACCCCCTGTACCGTCGGCAACTGGTTCGAGTCGTCCACTCCGACAACGACATCTCCCAGTGGCAAAGAAATTTGGATCGGGACAGCCACCCTCTTCTCATCTCGTAATTCAAGAACCCACTGCTCTGAATTCCCCCATTTCTTGATGACGTTGTCTGTGTGCTCATGGATGATCCGTTGAATGTCACGTTGCAAGGCCACATCACCATCGGAGCACAGGGACTCATCCACGGAAGCATCGGAGCACATAGACTCAGTCACAGAGGCATCAGAGTTGTCGAGCACTGAGAGAAACGTCTCGGTGCATGTCGGTTCCATGTGGGTCAACGATAGCATAGCGTCGGACTGATTGCTATCAGCTATTGATGGTGCCGAAGAGATTAGGTGCGAGGGAGGGACAGGCGAGGAGAACTTAGATCGTGGGTGGGTCTGAAATTGTGTCAAAGAGGGCTGGGAGGGTTTGGGTTTCCATTTAAAAGCAGGTTTATGTTTGGGCTTATAATGGCCACTGGGCTTTGGGTTGGATTTTGGCCAACCGAAGGGACAGAATTAAGTTTGGGCTTAATAAAGTCAATGGGCTTTGGGTCAGAGGCTTGTTCAACCGAAGGGTCCACCTCATGGCCACTAGGCTTTGGGTTTGGATTTTGGCCAACCGAAGGGACAGAATTAAGTTTGGGCTTAATAAAATCAATGGGCTTTGGGTCAGAGGCTTGGTCAACCAAAGGGTCCACCTCAATAACATTGGACCAGCTAATCCTCCACTTACCATGAGGCCCACGTTCCAACCTAATATAGAGGTTCAAAAGCACCCCACCTTCAATATCAACTGAAAAGACAACCCCAAACAGAGCATTCTCCTTCCCAAGACTGCTCTCGCGAGAATCCTGGGTCTGAGCACCCGGATTTGGTAAGTTAGAATTTCGAGAATCCAACATTAAATGCGAAGGATTCACTACGTCACGAGGATCCTGGTTCAGAGCATTCTCCACCGCTACCTGCTTGTGAGTTTTGGGTTCACTTCATCGGCCTTGCACCACTGCTGCCACAAAAGATTTTGGAGTCTTTAATGTTAGACCCAGGTAAAAGCTTTGGAGGCAAATTGATGGCAAGAGTCCCTGGAGCTATAGCCTTCCTTAAGTGCAAACTAAATCCTCTCCAACCACTACCCAATTTTCCTTCCGGTACTATTATGAAACCTTTCCGACGGCCATGTAGAAGTTCTGAAATCATAAGAAAAGAGCCATGTGCATTTGAACCCAGTTGTAGAATAAAAACCGTCTCTCCATCTCTAACAGATCGCACAAAGTGTCTAGGAGGCTCAGTGGAAATAAAGTCTTCCATCATAGATAACATTCTCTTTGCACTCTCTTTGCCCATGAACACAGATCGTAAAGAATCTCTGCCTCTCTCAAAAATGCGTAATAAGAAAAAAGTACCCCCTTCTTCAACAGAAAATTCAAAAGATTTTGACTCAATGAAGAAAATGAGAGAGCCACCCATGACAAAGTAAGAAAAGAAGTGAAAAGATTGAAGAAAGTTTATGGCTTATTCAAGGTAGCCAAGCCTTCTGGATAGGTAAGAAAAATTATATAAAGAGAAAACTACTCCATCAAAGAATTGAAGTACGCAAAGAAAATATTTACGAGCAACAAAAATAAAACAGAATTATGTACAAGAGGAAAGGGAATCTAAGAACAACGGAATGGATTCTCTAGAGGTAAATCTGCACTCACGTGACCAATCAAACAAGGTTCCGGCAAATAAAGCTAGGAGCTTGTCCCTGGGAAGCACCAAATCTTCAAAAATGAGATTATTTTGCTCCCCTCAAATAATCCTAAATTGATCTTTCACACCCTTCAAAGGTCCGAGTATTCCTATCCCGCCACATACCCCACATGAGGCAAAGAGGGATCATACTCCAAATCACTACATTTTTATGCTCGCTGAATTTGCCCATCCAACAAGCAAGAAGCTCCTTTAACACCACTAGGCATAAAAAAATGTACCCCAAAGAGCAAGAGTGACATATTCTACAACTCCCTAGCTACAGGACAATGTAATAGTAAATGATCTGTGGATTCCCCATCCTTTTTGCACATGCAAAACCAATCGACCACAATGATTCGGCACCTCCTCATCAATGGTTAATTTTTTTCCCCACGCCGTAGTCCATAGAAAAACTAAACTTGTTTGGAACTTTAGGTTTCCACAAAAGCTTCCAAGGAAAAGCCGATTTAGCTATAGAATGCAACACCTTATAATAGAATTTAACTTCAAAAATACATCCAGAAGACACTTTCCAACATATCCTATTCGTTCCATCCCGTCTCATTGGTGTCGAATAAATCAGATCCATAAAAAATGCACTCTAACTCCCAATCCTGTACCAATCTATTAAAACTGACATTCCAATGGTAGCTATCCCCTGAGAAAGATAGGAGCTCTATTACTGAAGCATCCCTATTACGGGAAATAGCATAAAGCTCAGGAGAAATCT
This sequence comes from Quercus tomentella, assembly GCA_028535165.1. Lineage (NCBI taxonomy): Eukaryota > Viridiplantae > Streptophyta > Magnoliopsida > Fagales > Fagaceae > Quercus > Quercus tomentella. Next base: position 24,605,804 of record JAPQVY010000001.1, on the reverse strand, counting down.
CTTTCAAAGGGAGCTCCCCACACCACAAATCATGCCAAAACCTGACAGAAGAGCCATCCCCCACCTTAAAGCTAACAAATCATTGAAAGGTGTCTTATCCCTTCCTAATAGTCTTCCACAAGCACACACCATAAGACCCCTGCACATTATTAAAACACCATCCCCCCCCCCCCCATATTCTTCCATATTTGGTATCCACCACCTGTCTCCACAAAGTGTCCCTCTCCATTGCATACCTCCAAATCCCAAACGCCTAAACCCCCCATATTTCCCGTTCCTCCCCCCACACAACCAAAAAAGAAAAAAAAAATCCTGCTGTGACTTCTCCATGAGCCGCACAATACTCATTGGGATTGGGAATTGAGATAGATAGTAAGTAGGCAAGCTAGATAAAGTACTCTTAATCAATGTGAGCTGTCCACCATTAGAAAGCTACATGCTCTTCTAACCAGCCAAGTGCCTCTCCATTTTCTCTAGAACATCAGTCCAATCAGCTTTTGCTTTAAAAGCGGAGCCTAGAGATAGACCCAAATAAGTCATGGGCAAGTGAGCTACCTTACACCTCAAAATACCGACCAAAACTTCAAGCCCTGGCACTCAGATTTCCCTAGATTAATGTTCAAACCAGATATAAGTTGAAACCATAGAAAAACTGCTTTCATGTGCCAAATCTGTTCTATATGTACTTATCTTTCATGTACTCAGAATCTCAGATAATGCAGCCTACATATCCAGCAACAATATTTCAGCATGTAAAAGGTTATGCCAAGTTGTCAACTACTGCAAGAACTCTGGTTTGGGGCAACTTATCAAAAAAAAAAAAAAAGAGTTTTTGGGCCACAAGGGAAAATTCATTCCAACCAGTCCTTTTAAATTAGTACAAAAATTCCAGAATTTTTTTTTGGGGGGTGGGGGGAGGAAGAAAAAAAAAAGACGAACATGGAAAGAAAAAGAAACTAAAAATAGAAAGGAAGCATAAAAAAGGCTATACCTTAGGGTTTGATTCTGTCTTAGTAATTTGAGCTTGGAAAAGATCCAAAGGGTCGGTGGCTGTCCAATTTTGATATGTTGCTGGAAAATCTACACTAGATTCACACAAAGAAAAAACAGTACATTGAAAAATCTAACCACAAGTCATCAAGACAGGCAAAGCATGGAAAGTTGTACATGATAGAATTAACAATTCAAAAGCAGTGGTGAATTAAAGCTAATGCTACTTGTTACATTTGCTAAACACTGGAAATTTTCAGATTCTCTCAGATGATTAGACTTACAAGTTACAACTACTCGAGTAACCGAACACGACTAACACAAATGATGACATTATAATTTAAAATCAATATTCAAATCTGTGAAAACAGAATTCACTTGGTTCCTTGTCAGTTTCTATGAAAACAGAAACATTTTGTGTTCCAACAAAAGATTTCACTTTTTTTTCTCCCAACTGGAACTAGCATTTCTTCCTATGCTCAAACTATGCACAAGTTTTGACTTTATTAGTGGAAGAGAGCACGTGCTCACTGGAAAATTACAAAGAAAAAACACTGATGGCGTAACATGTAACAAGAAATCGTTTAAAGACAGTACATGGATGCATCCAAATATTGTAAAGCATAAATAAGAATCAATGCAGACCAAATAATACATAGAAGTCCAGAATACACTGCTGATCCCTAAACTTTAACCTGTGAGCAATTTTAGTCCCCTAAAAAACTTAAAGTGCTCAATTTTAGCAAAAATGCTAGGACAACAACTTTTGCCACAACTTGCCCACATAGCAAGTTATGAGCGGTGGGTCCATATCTCCACCACTCAACTTGCCACGTTGACAAATTGTGGCTTTAGTCGTGGTCCAAGCATTACTGCAATTTTAGTCCCTAAAAAAAGCTTAAAGTTACCACTTTTAGTCCCTATGGAGTGATAACATGTCAGTTTTTTGTTTGGCCTTGTCATATAAAGGACCAAAAGTGATTACTGGGCAAGCACTGCATTTAAGCCTACATTGAACAAGCACATTACAGTAAACAAAGAAAGTTGAATTTAAGGGTATCAAGTACCTAGTATAGTATTGATTAAAGTACAATTTTTGGGAGATTTCTGAGAGAATAATGACCTGAACACATGCCCAATGACTGAGGTGACTTTAAATTGAGCGCGACTGCCGAGAAACATTCCCTCAAATTCATGCACATCTGTGCTACCCCTTCTAGTAGACATCTGCAGCATACACACACATTTGCCTTTGAATAAACCTCACTAACACTCCACATTCAACAATACAAGGACATAGAATTTTATTATAAATAAAAATTCAGGAAATAACAGAAAAATGAAATAATTAACAATTAAAGGGCACAATTTGAATCTGAAATTAGAAATTATAAAGCTAGGGTTTGAGAATGTTGAAAATAAGGAGGAGTACTTGGCCATGGGAGAGTTGGGTAGCAATGGAGACAGCGATGCTGGGCTTCTCAGCCACCTGCATAGAAACAAGATTGAAAAAGAGAGTATGAATGAGAGAATCTAAAACAAATAAGCAAACAAGATAAATTTTTAGAATAATGATGTTACAGAGTACCATGAGAACAACTTTGGGAGGAGCCATGAGAAGAAGATTGATGAGATTTGTTTAATCTTCGGTTTTTGGGTTCGGATTTTCTTTTCTTTTTTTTGGTTCTGCGTCTCTCGATCAGGCGCTATTCAGCTTTCAAATGAACACTAGAGATGAAAAGTGCCTTGTTGTGAGGAAGGAGAAGGACTACCCATTTATTGTTTTTCTTTTTTCAATATTCTGATTTTTGAAAATTATTTTGTTAAAAATCTTCTTTTGCAACTTATTTTAATCTTTTATTAGCCTTTTTCCAAACTCAGACTTTTTCAAAATTGAGTTACCACGACGTACGGACGGTGATCGTTCCATAAATATAAATGCTTGTGGAGTGTGAGGTGTGGGATGTAAAGATCAGGTTCAAGTTTCTAAGAGGGAGCTTCACACACATATACACTTACATTAGGTTAAAGTAAAAATTCTACCTTATATAAAAAAAAAAAAAAAAAAATTGAGTTCTAAAGTATAACTCCAAAATTAAGTTCAAAAAAAAAAACTCCAAAATTAAGTTCTATATATGCAATTCAGTGATATATAGCAAGTGTGGAACTCGATTTTATTAAACTCAAGTTCCACTAAATTGTATAAAACTTGATTTTAGAAAAAATCGAGTTTCACATTGAAACTTGACTTTCTATAAAATAAAATTTTAAAAAGAAGTTATATAACTAAATAAATTGTGATGGAAGCTTTGTAACAAAATATTTTTTTTTTTCAAAAACCAAATATTTAACAAAAAAAATGCCTTTAAACGTGTATTCAATCAAAAATAAAAATAAAAAATTTAAATATGTAATCTGATTTTTTTTTCCTTTTTTTTTTTTTCCTTATTGGATATTGGTTAGAAATGCTCCTACTAACTACTACCCTAACCCCTATTCCTTTAACCCCAAACACTTAGCAAAATGTTTAGTCAACTGTAATTTAGCTAAAATGTACTTTAGTTATTTTTTAATTAAAAGGAATAGTTATTATTTATGAATAACTATTGTGGGGCCCGGCCCAAAAATAATGGGCTATTCCAAATCCAGGCCCGTCCGAGAAGCGTCCTTGCCGAAGAGAAACCACATATGAAGCATTACTCAACCCCAATAACGCCACGGAAACCTGTCCGAGGAGCAACTCCTCCTCGGACATCACGAAGTCCATACGAGGAACTCTCCCCATCCATTTCAGTCCATCCTCCCAACATATAAAATGAATAAAATCCAAAATATCTCATGGAAAGCTGCCACCACCACATTAATTGCGCCCCAACCATCCTCTTGGCCGCATTAATGAGGAAAAGACCCCTGAACAGTACCACCTTGGCCTCTGTAACTCACAAAGGGAGAGATGGGGGCGTCTGATGGGACAGGTGCTCAAGTAGATGCTTAGATGATCGACAAGTGTAAGGTTGAGATGAGAGGAGGGGAACTATATAATGTAGTGAAATCCCCCAAAGAGTGGGGGGGGAAAAACTGTATTAAGAACGGGAAAAATAGAATCACACGTGGAGATCCATTCTTGTGTTTTTATTTTCTGCAACTATATTGTCCATGTACAAGACCGAACAGGCTCACTGAGGCAAAGTTCTTTGACCCATCCTCTACAAATTTCTATTGTGGATTGCGCTTTGGGCCAAGGCCGGATCAATAAGATTTGGGCCAGGAAAATCGTGCAACTACAATTGGCGCCGTCTGTGGGGAGAACTAGGGCATCAGCTAGCACAACGGTCGAGCATGGCAGAACTAGGTCCGCACCAGGAGAATCCTCACCAGGCAAACGCCCAACAGCCACAACCCGCCGAGTCCCAGAGGCAAAATAACCCCGTCAACCCAGGCCACGGGGGAAATCATGAGGGAAGTATGCATACTACCCGGACAAGCCAGAGTCACGCTCAGAAAGGTAGTCACGTGTCCCAAAGGCGAAATAGTCACCAGGCCATGCAGCGAGAGATAGACGATCTGAAGAGGAAGCTACGACGGGTACAGCGAAAGCGATCTCCTTCAGACTCAAACGGGTCTTCTAATGCGGAGGATGCAAGTTACCGCCGGAGATCAAGGACCCCCCCAAGTGAAACCTTTTCCTACGAAAAGGAACCACCCCCTGTGCGGAAATACGAGAGCACATCCAGCAAGGGTTCGGGAAACGATGCCATGAAGAAGGCGTTGGACCAGGTTTCAAGGTCCCCCTTCACGTACAGAATTGAAGGGGCTAAGCTGCCTCGACGGTTCAACCAACCGGCATTCGCCATCTATAACGGTCGAACAGACCCGGTAGAGCATGTGAGCCAATTTAACCAAAAGATGGCGATCTACTCGCAAAATGAAGCCCTTATGTGTAAAATCTTCCTGTCCAGCTTGGGATCAATGCCGATGAGGTGGTTCAACGGCCTAAAGACAAATTCCGTAAACTCATACAAGCAGCTCACTCAGGATTTCTGCTCCCGCTATATCACCAACACCAGAGTCCCCAGGCCCCTCGGTTCGCTGTTGTCCTTATCCATGTACGAGGGAGAGACTCTGAAAGCATATTCGGATAGATACTGGGAAGTGTATAACGACCTGGATGACAACCATGATGCTGTCGCTATCAGCACATTCAAAAGCGGGCTCCCCACCGACCATGGCTTAAGGAAGTCCCTCACTGGTAAACCGGTTGCCAATGTTGATCAGTTGAGGGATAGGATCGACAAATACAAAAGGGTGGAGGAAGATCAGCTGCAAGGGAGGGGAAAGGAGAAGGTTATTCCCCCCAAAGTGACTGATTTCAGGTCAGAACGACACAACCCTGGTCAGCCGAGGAGAGATTTTTCGCGACAGGCTGGGCAGAGCATCCCGCAAACAGTGAATGCCGTATTCAGAGAACCAGTACAACAGGTACTGGAGAAAGTAAGGAATGAGCCCTATTTCAGGTGGCCGGGGAAGATGGCTGGAGACTCTTCCAAACGTAACCAGAACCTGTACTGCCACTATCATCAGGACAACGGGCATACTACTGAGGACTGCAGGAATCTATGGAATCACCTAGATCAGTTGGTCCGAGAAGGAAAATTGCGCCACCTGCTGCACCCATCGAGTGGCCATCCCGGCCAAGCAACACAAGAGCCTCGAAGGGACGTGTCCTTAAGACCCCCCACCGGGACGATACATGTCATTCTCGCTGCACCAGGAAGAACGGGGCCACCCATCCCCAGGGTGTTAGCTGTGGATCGGCTCCTCTCCGAGGGCAGGCAAAAGGAACCCAAGAGGTCAAAAAAGGGAAGCTCTTTGATACTGGGATTCTCGGATGAGGATAAGAGAGGAACTATTCAACCTCACGATGATGCCTTGGTGGTCACGCTGAGGATTGGGGGCTTCGATGTGAAAAGGGTGTTGGTGGATTCGGGAAGTGCAGTGGAGATAATGTACCCCGATCTATACAAGGGGCTGAACCTGAAGCCGGAAGATTTGACAGCTTACGACTCTCCCCTCCTCAGTTTCGAGGGAAGGACTGTTACGCCAAAAGGGCAAATCCGACTACCCGTACAGACTGGGGCGGAGATAGTGGAGGTAAATTTTATTGTGGTCGACGCTTATTCACCTTACACCGCAATAGTTGCAAGGCCGTGGATCCATGCCCTAGAGGCCGTGGCCTCCACACTTCACCAAAAAGTAAAATACCCATCCAGAGGGCAAGTAGATGAGATCCGAGGAGATCAGGCCATATCCAGGCAGTGTATGGTGGCCGCCGTCTCACATCGGACCCATGCCGAGTCCTCGGCCCCTGAAAGTTTATAGCAATCAGCCACCTCGGCAGAACAAGACAATGGACTAGCCGAGGAGATAAGGTGTGAAAGTTTAGATAAAATCGCTGTCAACGACGACCCGGAGAAGTTCTTTCTGGTCGGCTCTGAATTGCCCTCTCAAGAAAAGGAGGAACTGGTCAGATTTCTAAGAGAAAATGTCGACGTGTTCGCATGGGACGCCTACGACGCCCCGGGCGTTGACCCTAGCCTTATTTGTCACCACCTGAACGTCAACCCCTCTTCCACTCCGAAGAAGCAGCCACCCCGACGCCCTTCAAAGGAACATGCTGGTGCCGTGAAAGACGAAGTGGCAAAACTAAAAAGAGCAGGGGCTATTAAAGAGGTCTTTTACCCGGAATGGTTGGCAAACACTGTGGTGGTAAAGAAGAAGACAGGGAAATGGAGGGTCTGCGTGGACTTCACGGACCTAAACAAGGCGTGCCCAAAGGACCCATTCCCCCTACCCCGAATTGATCGATTAGTGGATGCAACCGTGGGGCACCCTCAAATGAGCTTCCTGGACGCCTTCCAGGGCTATCATCAGATACCCCTAGCGCTAGAGGACCAAGAGAAAACAGCTTTCATGACGCCCATCGGAAATTATCATTATAAGGTGATGCCGTTTGGGCTAAAGAACGCAGGCTCAACCTACCAAAGGATGATGACTCGGATGTTTGAACCACAACTGGGCAAGATCATTGAGGTTTATATAGACGATATGGTCGTGAAGAGTAAAAGGGTGTCCGAGCACGTGAAGGACCTCGGAACAATCTTCGCTATATTAAAGGAGCACCGGTTGCGGCTGAATGCCTCCAAATGCTCATTCGGGGTCGGGTCTGGGAAATTCCTAGGGTATATGGTCACCCACAGGGGAATAGAAGTAAGTCCCGACCAAATCAAAGCCATTAACAGCCTACAGGCTCCTCGGAATCCGAAGGAAGTACAGAAGCTCACTGGCATGATTGCGGCGTTGAACCGGTTCATATCGCGATCGGCGGATCGCTGTCGGCCTTTCTATCTCCTGATAAACAAGTGGAAAGAGTTCGAATGGTCGGAGGATTGCGTTCGGGCTTTCCAACAGCTTAAAGACTACCTGTCCCGACCACCCATCATGTCCAGCCCTGAGGCAGATGAGGTGCTGTTTGCCTACATCGCCGTAGCCCCCCACGCTGTAAGCCTGGTACTGATACGGGATGATAATGGGGTGCAGCGACCGGTGTACTATGTGAGCAAATCACTACATGAGGCCGAGGTGCGATACCTACCTTTAGAAAAGGCAATTCTGGCGATAGTGCATGCAACTCGAAAACTTCCTCATTACTTTCAGGCGCACACGGTCATCGTTCTAACTCAGCTTCCCCTCCGAGCAGTGCTTCGAAGCGCTGACTACACCGGAAGGATCGCCATGTGGAGTGCGCTTTTGGGGGCCTTTGATATTAAATATATGCCCAGATCCTCTATCAAAGGACAAGTCCTCGCAGACTTGGTAGCGGAGTTTGCTGAGCCCTCTATAGAAACAATAACCGAGAAGAAAGACATGGATGGAAAGTCGGTTGGTGCGATTTCAACAGGGAGGAGCACGCATTGGAAGGTCTATGTAGATGGCGCAGCTAACCAGAGGGGGTCAGGAGTTGGGATAGTTTTAATATCCCCGGACGGGGCCGCCATTGAAAAATCATTGAGGCTCGGATTCTCGGCTACGAACAATGAAGCCGAATACGAAGCCTTACTTCAAGGGATGACGATGGTTCAAAGATTGGGCGGAAGAATGATAGAAGCGTTCTCGGACTCCAGACTGGTTGTCGGACAAGTGATGGGTGAGCTGGAAGCTCGAGATACTAGGATGCAAGACTATCTGGGACAAGTCAAACGGCTACAGACGGATTTTGAATCTTTCAGTCTGACGCACATTTCCAGGAGCGTAAACACCCATGCCGATTCGCTGGCCACTCTCGCCACGTCCTCGGCGCATAATCTGCCGCGAATGATCCTTGTTGAAGATCTGGCACAGGCAAGTCCCGTTGGCAGAAACCCGGCTCAGGTCCATTAGATCAGAAAAAGTCCTAGCTGGATGGACCCCATAAAGAGCTTCCTCCAAAACGACCTCTTACCGGAGGAAAAACTGGAAGCCGAGAAGATACGTAGGAATGCTCCTCGGTTCTGGCTATCAGAGGACCACAAACTATATCGACGCTCTTACTCGGGACCGTACCTACTCTGCGTGCATCCGGAAGAGTCCGTATCTCTACTCGAGGAGTTGTACGAGGGGATTTGCGGGAGCCACACCGGAGGAAGGTCGCTGGCGCACAGGGCACTCTCCCAAGGGTACTGGTGGCCGAACATGCAAAGAGAGGCCCAAGAGTACGCTAAGAAGTGCGACCAGTGCCAAAGATTCGCCCCGAATATCCACCAACCCGGAGGGGTTCTCAACCCCCTCTCTAGCCCATGGCCGTTCGCACAATGGGGCCTTGATATAGTCGGACCTTTCCCCAAAGCTGCGGGGAACAAGCGATACATAATAGTCGGAACTGATTACTTCACTAAATGGGTGGAAGCTGAACCCTTAGCCAACATTAGGGACGTGGACGCCCAGAAATTCATCTGGAGGAACATCATCACCCGCTTCGGAACTCCGCGGACACTCATTTCCGACAATGGTCTGCAGTTCGACAGTAAGAACTTTAGGGAGTATTGCCGCGAGTTCGGAATCATTAACCGATATTCCACCCCCGCCTACCCTCAGGGAAATGGGCAGGTCGAGGCCGTGAACAAGGTCATAGTGAACGGACTGAAGAAGAGATTGGACGAGGCAAAGGGGAGATGGGTAGAGGAACTCCCCCACGTCTTATGGACTTATCGGACGACGCCGCGACGATCGACCGGTGAGACCCCCTTCTCGATGACTTATGGGGCCGAGGCCGTGCTCCCGATCGAGAACAACTTTCCCACACTGAGGTCTAAATCGTTTACCCCAAACGATAACGACAGTTTATTGGAACGGAGTCTGGACCTAGCCGAAGAAAGAAGAGAAAAAGCGATGATTCATATGGCCTATTATCACCAGAAGCTGAGACAAGGGTACGATGCTAACGTCAAGCTGCGGCCTCTGGGTCCAGGTGACCTCGTGATGAGGAAGATTCTTGGCAGCGCGAAGAACCCCTCTTGGGGCAAGTTGGGGCCCAATTGGGAGGGACCATACCGTGTCACATCCGTGGCCGGAATAGGAGCCTACTACCTAGAAGATTTGGATGAAAAGCCTGTACCTCGACCATGGAATGTAAATAACCTCAGAAGATATTATTATTAATAAGAATGGCTTAGCATATGTTTTCTTTCATGACTATCCGTTGCTTGCTGGTCCCCTGACGACTGTTCATAGTTTTAAACAGAACCTAAGTCCTGCATGGCTCCTCGGACCACAGACTTAGGGGAAATTATTACTCATGACAATTTTTATAAGTCTTAAACAGAACCTAAGTCCTGCATGGATCCTCAGACCACAGACTTAGGGGAAATTAATACTTAAGGCAACTATTCATAGTTTTAAACAGAACCTAAGTCCTGCATGGCTCCTCGGACCACAGACTTAGGGGAAATTATTACTCATGACAATTTTTATAAGTCTTAAACAGAACCTAAGTCCTGCATGGATCCTCAGACCACAGACTTAGGGGAAATTAATACTTAAGGCAACTATTCATAGTTTTAAACAGAACCTAAGTCCTGCATGGCTCCTCGGACCACAGACTTAGGGGAAATTATTACTCATGACAATTTTTATAAGTCTTAAACAGAACCTAAGTCCTGCATGGATCCTCAGACCACAGACTTAGGGGAAATTAATACTTAAGGCAACTATTCATAGTTTTAAACAGAACCTAAGTCCTGCATGGCTCCTCGGACCACAGACTTAGGGGAAATTATTACTCATGACAATTTTTATAAGTCTTAAACAGAACCTAAGTCCTGCATGGCTCCTCGGACCACAGACTTAGGGGAAATTAATACTTAAGGCAACTATTCATAGTTTTAAACAGAACCTAAGTCCTGCATGGCTCCTCGGACCACAGACTTAGGGGAAATTATTACTCATGACAATTTTTATAAGTCTTAAACAGAACCTAAGTCCTGCATGGATCCTCAGACCACAGACTTAGGGGAAATTAATACTTAAGGCAACTATTCATAGTTTTAAACAGAACCTAAGTCCTGCATGGCTCCTCGGACCACAGACTTAGGGGAAATTATTACTCATGACAATTTTTATAAGTCTTAAACAGAACCTAAGTCCTGCATGGCTCCTCGGACCACAGACTTAGGGGAAATTAATACTTAAGGCAACTATTCATAGTTTTAAACAGAACCTAAGTCCTGCATGGCTCCTCGGACCACAGACTTAGGGGAAATTATTACTCATGACAATTTTTATAAGTCTTAAACAGAACCTAAGTCCTGCATGGATCCTCAGACCACAGACTTAGGGGAAATTAATACTTAAGGCAACTATTCATAGTTTTAAACAGAACCTAAGTCCTGCATGGCTCCTCGGACCACAGACTTAGGGGAAATTAATACTTAAGGCAACTATTCATAGTTTTAAACAGAACCTAAGTCCTGCATGGCTCCTCGGACCACAGACTTAGGGGAAATTAATACTTATGATAGATTGGGAGATTATTACTTAAAGGAAATCGTTTTAATACGTGCGCGCAGTCTGGCACCATCGCAACCCTCAAATGCGCAGCCCAAAAACCCATTTGTATTTTGGCTATTTGCCTATATCTACATCGTTGCAAATATTTAAAAAAAAAAAAAGAGCGCTACTGACATACATCTATAGTAAGCAAAGCGGACATCTTATATTAATATTCCGAGTACATTAGAAAGAGACGTCCTTACAGAAGAATGGAAAAATAGGACGACTCACATTCAAAAAAAAAAAAAAAAAAAAAAAAAAGGGGGTTACCAAGATCAAAAGCCTAAAGGGCTAAGCCTTAACAGGAGGATCTTCTTTCTGCTCGGGCTGAGGGGGAGGAACCTCGATGGTAGAGTCTGCGGCGGGATCCTTCGCCATATCAGGCACAAGGACGGCATCAGGCGCCGCCAGGTCCTGCTCTGAGGCCACTTGGGCGTCATCAGGATTCTCTCGGATCTCCGGAGGATAGAAGATGTTCTCGGGCAGTCTTAGTGCCGAATCCGCAGGAACTCCTGTAGCATCGAGAGCATGAGCCCATGAAATACTGCAGTAATCCCTGCACACCTCGGGGATTTCCTCAGATAGCCTCGCCTCCGTTTCTGCGGCCCCGAGCTGGCAAGCAGCATTCTTCTCAGCCTCTGCAGCCTCTCGGATCAGCTGGGCCTCCTCTTTGACTCGCCTTAGCTCATCCTCGACTTTTTGCAGGGCAGTCTTGAGATCCTGCACTGCCTGCCTCTCGGTGGCGAGGTTAATCTGTGTCGAGTACAGCTCTTTACGCTGGTCCTCCGCCTGGGTCTCGGCACTCTTCAGACCAGCCTCTGCACTTTTGCGCTGTTTCTCCGACTCCTTGAACTCGTCCGTGAGTTTTTGGTGATCGTGCTTAAGGGACCCCAAGGCCTTCTCCATCTCCGTCCGAGCCTGGGTCTCAGCCTCAGCCCGACTACGATTACCTCGGCAGAATTCCTCAGCCACAAATACCTGCTGAGTGATCTACGAACGAAACAAGATTGCTTTAAAAAAAAAAAAAAGAAGGGAAGGGGTGTCATTTTTAATGAAACAGTAGAAGGGTTACCTACCATCGCGAGGTCCCTTTTAAGGGATAGGAAGATCTCGGGCTGAGAGAACCGCCTATAAGCCTCCATATCCCGAGGAAGGAGTAGGGGCTGCTCTAAAGCCTCGGCCACATACCCTGCCCGGCCTCGGTTGTACTCTCGGACCGAAGCATTATAGGGGATGGCCACCCCATCCAGCTCCAACTTGGGGCTCCATACACGCGGGGCAGCTCGTACCTCCGCAAGGCTCTCCTCGTCCCGATTCTCCGAGGAGCTGCCCCTTCTGCTCCTCGGTGCGGGAGCAGTCTTTTGCTGCTTGGTCGGCTGAGCAGCCACCTCACCCTCCTCAGGGGTATCAACCGGCCTTTTCTTCTTCAGGTCCGGATTAGCCTTAAGGTCAGGTTCCGAAATTCCCTGAGGGACAACAGGAGGAAGGGTTTTGACTTGTGATGAAGGTGGTCCCTTCGATGACTGGCCTTTCCCTCGGGAGGCCATCAGCTCCTTCAGAGACTTTCCCTTTCCTGCCATGGGCTCTGTCTCTTCGTCCGAAGTATCGTCCGAGCAGATAACAATGGAAGGAGCGCCAACTGCAGAATGACGGTCCCGCTCTCCTTCAGGACCGGAAAGTTCCACCAAAGGGGTTTGCTGAACTTCCTCCTCAAAGTAAAACTCGTCTATCTCTTCCTCAAGGGAAAGACGAGATGATTCAGTTTCCTCTTCAACCTGAACGGCAACACCAGGCTCGTTTGGCGGAGGTAGCTGCTCTGCTAAGTAAGGATTTCTAACACCAGGCAACACAACTGGTGGCAGATCGTGTTTAGCTAGGAACCCGTCCTTGGACACGTCAATCCTAGCCAACCTCGGACTGCCCGCCCTTATAGCGTGGCCGATAGCCTGGAAAGAGGTGCTCAGAGGTTGATAGCCGAGAACCAGATGGGCCGCACGCAACTGTCTGTCCTCGGAAATGTAAATCTCCGACCTAAGAAGGTAGTTCAACGCTGGCACGTTCACAAAGTTTAGCCGAGGAGCGACGTGAACTTTATCTGCAAGCAACCAAGAAAAGTGGGGTTAGTTCATGAAATTTTCCAATTACAAAGAAAGCAAGAAAGATAAACCCTCAACACTAAATCCTTTCCCAAAAAGGACCGATCCTAAAAACGTCGCACCTGGGGTTCCTGCCCGAGTTGGACAATGAATACCGTCGGTCCACTCCCCAGAAGCAATAAGGAAGTCATTCTTCACGGTTTTATTGGATACTGGGAGACAAGAGATCAACCTAACATCCTCGTTCCGGGATTTAAGATAATACCCATCATCCCCGAGGCGGTGACATTCGTACAGATAAGCCACATCGTGCCAAGTAAGGCCTAGATTCATCCGCTCGTCTAAGACATCTACACAGCCTAGTATCTTGAACATATTCGGGGCACACTGATACGGCGTCAACCTATGGTTGAACAGGTAGTCCCTTGTAATCCTACGCATGGGAAGTGTCATCCCTCCCTCTATAAAAGCAATCATAGGGATAACAACTTCTCCCATACCTCTCTCTGTCAATACTCCTTCAAGAGGACAGTACTGCAACCCAACCCCCAGGGGAATGTGGTATTTAGCCCTAAAGGCCTCCATAGCGGCTGGAGTGTTTACTAATTTCTCAAATCTACCCATCTGAACTGAACTGGGGAAACGAAAGTAAGGACTGAGAATAAAAGTAGAGTCCGAGGAGGGAATTGAAACGGCGAAATGAACGAAATGTACTGGTACCTTCGCAAAACGCTCAGTGGGACGCCTGGAAATCTCTCCTGGAAGGAACGCTTCACGAAAGACGGCTACGGAGGCGTAACGGGCGCAAGTATTCGTATGTCTCTGGGGTTCGATGGAGTTCTCTGGAAGCCTCTGAGGTTTATGAAATGCAGATAAAAAGAACTGAACCCCTCTGACGTCTTATATAGCCGGGAGGAGAGAGAAAAGATCATTCCTGCCTAAAAATACGGGAAGAAACGATGGCCGTACGATCCACGCCACATCGTTGGATGGAGGGAACATAACGCCTCCAGAAGTTAATGACCACGCCTCGTAAATTGTAACGCGTCAAAAGTAACGGTCCGCACGCGCGCCCCAAGCTCTCCTTATTTCCACCCTCTCACTAACATCAAAACCCCGCTTTTCCCCTCGGAAGGAGATAAAAACCGGAGTTTTGAGGGGCTATTGTGGGGCCCGGCCCAAAAATAATGGGCTATTCCAAATCCAGGCCCGTCCGAGGAGCGTCCTTGCCGAAGAGAAACCACATATGAAGCATTACTCAACCCCAATAACGCCACGGAAACCTGTCCGAGGAGCAACTCCTCCTCGGACATCACGAAGTCCATACGAGGAACTCTCCCCATCCATTTCAGTCCATCCTCCCAACATATAAAATGAATAAAATCCAAAATATCTCATGGAAAGCTGCCACCACCACATTAATTGCGCCCCAACCATCCTCTTGGCCGCATTAATGAGGAAAAGACCCCTGAACAGTACCACCTTGGCCTCTGCAACTCACAAAGGGAGAGATGGGGGCGTTTGATGGGACAGGTGCTCAAGTAGATGCTTAGATGATCGACAAGTGTAAGGTTGAGATGAGAGGATGGGCACTATATAATGTAGTGAAATCCCCCAAAGAGTGGGGGGGAAAAAACTGTATTAAGAACGGGAAAAATAGAATCACACGTGGAGATCCATTCTTGTGTTTTTATTTTCTGCAACTATATTGTCCATGTACAAGACCGAACAGGCTCACTGAGGCAAAGTTCTTTGACCCATCCTCTACAAATTTCTATTGTGGGTTGCGCTTTGGGCCAAGGCCGGATCAATAAGATTTGGGTCAGGAAAATCGTGCAACTACAACTATCTATCTATCTATTATATAATATAAAAGTTAGATTTCCAAAGTGGAAGATGCAATGACATGACATAGGTCTCTTTCTAAAGACATAAATGATAAGACAAAGACAAGTCATCTTTTTTATTGCTTTCAATGTCCATTAATTACTTTTCACAAAAAAAAATTACAAAACAAAAAATCAAAAAATAGATATAAATGGTAGGTTATAAAATAACTATCTACTTATTTATTTATATTTTTTTTTTACAATGATTTTTTTTAGAAAAATATTGAAAATGAATATAAAAAATATAGAATAGAAAATCTAATTCTCATTTACAAAAGAAATTATTTTCTCTCCATAAAAAATTTTGGTAAAAAAATTAATTATGAATATGAAAAGTCTCAAAGTTTTCCATAAACCTATATGGTAGCCCAAAAGGCCTTTATTCAAACTTGCTATTATGCTACCACATTAGATTCAATGAGGTTTTTTTCTTTTCTTTTTAAAAAAAAAAAAAAAAATCATCACATTAACTATTCAACTTGCCAATTATATATACATTTTGTAATTACCAAAACATACAAGGCCTCTTCCTCTTCCTCAATATTTCCCCTCCCTCAACACCATTGAATCATAAATACTTTTATTTTCTTCCTTTTACATATTTTTCATATACATATCTTATAACGAATAAGTTAAGTATTTGTGATGGAGAAATTTTCTTTTTCTTTTATGGTTAAATTTTTTTTTTTTCTATTCACAAATGATAGTTACTATTTCAAGTTTAATGTCAATGTTTTTAAACTTTGGTGTTTTGATTGTTGTACTTAAGATTAATATTTTTGGGGGAGCTGCAAGTGTGCAACCACCTTGATATGCATGCTATGGGAAGCAAGAGGCATAATTTTATTGATCTTCATTCTTAAAGATTGACCCACCACTAAGCAAATGACATGAAGTTCACACATGAGAAATAATAAAGGATTTTGACATTGAGAAACTTTTCTTTTTCCTCTTTAAATTTATTTTTTCTTTTAGATTCAATTTGCATTTTGATTTATATATTGTGTATGTGATGATAATGTGGGAGGTTTTGGTACATATAGGTACAATAATTGATTTGAGAAATACTACGCCTTTGACCTAGCTCTTTCTTTTTTTCTATGATTCCAATATTATGTTGATACAAATTGGTTTTTAATTATGGTGTTCCTATTATCATGGAAGTTCTAGAAAATGAGAGGAAAATAAAAGTCTTCCATGATTGAATTATTATTTTCCATAAACAATACTTGATCATCATTTTTTATCTCAATCTTTTCTTTTTAGAATTTGTTAGACAGGTAATATTATTATTGCTCTCCATTAAATCTATCCAAGATAGTAAACTTTTCAAATGATATGTCCTATAAAGTTGACAATTCAAAACCTTACATTTAATAAGTATTGTTTTTCCTTAATTTTATATAATTATATCCCATAATTAGACAATGATGAAAATAATGAATTTATTACCATATACCAGGGGTGGAAAAATCCAACATGACCTGTAAACCTGACATGACACGAATTTAGCAGGTTATATGTTGAAACTTAACGGGTTCGTATCATATTCAAGTTGACACAACTAACCCGTTTAATAAATGTGTCGTGTTTGGGTCCAACTCACGGGACCTGTTTGACATGTCTAACCTATTTAACTAAATGTCATTTTACTAATATATCCTTCAAAACCCTAGGTATATAAACTTATTAGTTGTGTGGTTTATTTTGTTTGACATATTGTGATTAATCATTCGTGATATTAAGATACGCTTTAGTTTTAAAATATTATTTGTGATATAATTATTCATTAATTCTAAATTTTATATTTAAAAAATCTATCTGTTTGGTTTTTCATAGTTCAAATCAATTGGGTTAACAATAAAATTTGTATTTTTTTTCCACTTTGATAAAATTTGATAAACAAGTTGACACAACTGACCCGTTTAATAAATATATCGTGTTAAGGTTGAGAAATCTTAACCTGTTTAATAAACGTGTCAGGTTAGTGTTGACTCATGTACTCAAATATTCACGGGTCGACATGACATGAATCTAACATGCGAAAACGAATTGTCACCCCTACCATATACGTTATTGGTAGTAAAAACGACAATGAATATGTTTCTAAACCAAAGAATTAACATGGAAATATAAAATATAACTATAGATTCCAACTATTCCAAAGTATCACAAGTTAGCGACAAGCGATTTGTGCTGTTGTGGTGGTGATTGTCAGTGACATCACCAAGAAATATCTAACTTCCTTCTCTCTCTCTCTTTTTTAAATAGTTTTTATATAGATCGATTTTTGTTTTCTGACTAAAATAACTAATATTACTCGGTATATCCGATATTGTCTATCGCCAACTAGTATGTAAAGCAGCACAAAATGAGGAGGCTTCTGAACTGATTCACTAATCGACACAAAAAATTTTGATTGAACCGGCAGGTATATTATAGTATTGACTCCATTGCCTGTAAAATATCATTTTTTTTTTCTTTTTCTCTTTATAAAGTAACCCAAATTTAAAATAAAAAAGAAAATAAATCAGGCACTTTACATAATGTCTAGTTGGGAGAATGGAAAAAAGTTGGAGATGATTGAAAAGTGGGAGAACAAAAAATAATTTAATTTTCCATCATGAGTGCTTAGTGGGAGGGATGGAAAAATGGAATGGTAGAAATTAAATTACTATTATACCCTTATTGTAGTTTGAAATAATAGAGTAATAAGGGCAATAATGTCTTTTGATTCTCACACACATTTTTATTCTTATTTTCCTTTAATTTGGAAGGATAAGTTTGAGTAGGCATGAGTGGAAAACAACCACATCTACCATAAACTATCCACCCAATTAAACAATGGAAGCTCCCACAACAATCCTCTCATATTGATTATAAAGTAAATAAACAAATAAAAACAATCCTCCAGTTTTCATTTCATAGTTTTCCATCCAACCAAACAGGAAGTGTAAGACAAGGATTTTTATTTCCATGTTTCAAGTTTCAACCAAGAATGGACCAAAATGGTGCATAATTAATTTGACCTGGATTGTTTTTAATTGATATAGATTTTTCTCTCTCTTTGAGGAATAATTGCTATCTTTTGAACGATGCCTTAAACTTTGGGAGGGTACGTAGAAGGTGTAAAACCCATTTTAACCCGGATGTATAAGATAATTATTGGGAGGGGAAAGGAGAACGAGGGAGTGGTCATGTCTCATTCTAGTTATTCATCTGTTTAAATATTCCATGTTCATCAAGCTCAATTCAACTATAAGATTCTCATATCAAATGCAGAACTCACGGAGATTAATTTCTCACAATTCTCTTCAATCAAGATGATTTAAATTGCATTTAGATTTAATTTGTTTATTTTCGGTATCTTATTTGCATAATGTTTATCAAAAGATTTATTTTTTGATAACTTTTATGTTAAACGTGTGACAAAAAGTTATGGCATATTGCAAACAAATCCTTTTAAAAAGTTCTAAAAGAAAAAATAGAGAGAACTAGTCCTCTTAGCCCTCTTAAGATGCGAACTGTATCAAAGAATTAAAGCATGTAGTAATATCTTAATCTGCAACTTGGGCATGCTTATAGTATGGAATTAGTGAAATCAACCACTTCTATTCAATATCCAATAAATTAATGCAGATCTGTAGAATCTATTGAAGATATATATATTTATTAATGGGTTTTGTAGGGTCTTGATTTACAGTCCAAGCCCAAAACGTATGGGATATTGGCCCAATGAGCCCCAATACAATAAATTTGTAGAGAGTGGGTCGAAGAACTAGGCCCTAATGAGTTGAACAATGACTAATACTGAATTAAATGGCAATCAAACACTAAATAAGAGATTCTGATATCAGTAGACTTTCAGTCCGAGGGGATCACACTTGTATATATTGATCACAATTGAAAATAAAGACAATTTAGATTGCTACAGTCTTCTTTTCCTCCTCTCCCCCCTTCCTCAGGGAAGGTCTCTCACATTATATAACTCCTTCCGGAATATCTTGATTTTACACTTGTTGATCATCTGAGCTTCCACTTGAGTACCTGTCCCATCAGACACCCTCTCTAGCTTTTTGTGAGTTGTGGTAGTCAAGGTAACATTGTTCAGAGGTCTTCTCCACATAAATGCGGCCAGAAAAGTAGCTGTCATGTATTTAATGCGGTGGCAGCAGCTTGTCCCTAGATATTTTTGGGCTTCCTGCCTTCTTGTATATTCATGAAGCATGTTCCTATCATTGCAACTTCTTGGAGGGTTATTCTACTTGCTAGAATACATATTTGAGCTGCACATGCCACATCAAAGGAATAATTCCTCCTCGGATTACCTTTCATTCGTTCCTTACTCATGAGATTTTAAATTGGGACCTTAAATGACTATTTACCCCTCCTCGGACCATTCAATGTCCTCGGACAAAAGCCCAAGGCCCAACATATTATCCTGAGCCTTTATCCCTAAAATAGGCCCTCAAAATTCCGATTTTTCCCTCTCATTCGAAGAGAAAAAGTGGGGTTTTGATTTCTAAAAGATGAAACCAACTGATTCCTTGATTCACAAGTGTGGGAGTACGGTTTTACGTGCCTTATAATTGCTACTGACGCTTCGTAGTCCACGAGGCGTCATTAATTGCTCCAGGCGGCGCTATGTTCCCCGCATCCGATGGTAAGGCACCAATCCAACGATTGATATCTTTCCTAGAATTCTGAGCAGGAGTATTCCCACTCATTCCCTCCCTCTATATAAAGCATCGAGGGAAATCATTTTCTCCTTATTTCATAAGTCTTCAAATTCTCTAGAGATTCCAAGCACTCAAACTCACAGAGTTTTCTAAGCTACTAGATTTCCCATACCTTTTCTTCGAGAAATCCTTGAAAAATTTTCTAAAAGTTTTCAGAGATTTAAGCAAATCTTAGTTCTTGTAAGTTTCTATCTTTTTGAATTTTTCTTTCTCTCCTCGGCTTGTCTTCTCGGCCTACCATTTCTTAGTTAGCCCTTTAACTTGTTCGGATGGGTAGATTCAAGCATTTAGTAAACTCCTTTGCCAAAATAGAGGCCTTTAAGAAAAGATATCACATCCCATAGGAGGTCGCTCTGCGATATTGTTCTCCAGAACAAATAGTGTCGCACAGAGAAACGGGGGAAGTCATCATCCCTATGATAGCTTTCATAGAAGAGGGGATGACTCTCCCCATGGGTAGGATAACGCGAGATTATCTTCTTAATCATAAGATATGCCCCCATCAATGCGCACCGAACCTCTTTAGGGTCCTGGGTTGTGTTGATGCTCTCAACGAGCATCTAAATTTGGGGCTCACCTGGCACGATGTGGTCCACATGTACGAGTGTCACTCCCTCAAAAACGCAGGATATTATCTAAAGTCCCGATTGGACATTGTCAGATTAGTATCATGTCTACCTAAATCTAACAAGGGTATGAAAGACAACTATCTGATAGTTTTGGGAGTGTGGCATGGTGGCCTTCCCTGCCCCGTCCTAAAGGGAGAGCCAGGTGGGATACCTTAGAGTTAGGTTCTATAGCAAGAAATCTAGATTCTTTTACCCCAACCATGTTGTTACTTCTCTTTCATCTTGATTTCTTTTGATGATGAATTTTAGCTTTCTAATCATATTTTGTCTCTCGGCTATCTTTGCAGATAAGACGCACGTGGCACTTAGGCTCAGCTTTACCAACGTTGCCGCTCTCAAGTATCTATTGAGATCCGAGATTTTCATAAGTGAAGACAGGTAGCTTCAAGCCGTCCACTTAATTTTGGACTTCCAGCCGATCTCAAAGATATATCAAGAAGTCAGCAACACTATAAGAGCGGGTGATCCAAGGTTGGCTCGAATTGACATTTCACGGCCAAACTTCTTAGCCCGAGATGATCTTCCACCAGTTGCACTGCCAATTCCACAGATTCTTCCACCAATTGCACTGCCACTTCCACAGATTCTTCCTGAAGTAGCAGTAGTACCTGAGGAGGAGATTGCCTCATCTTGTTTATCATTAGAGGAGGAGATAGATAAATTCCATTTTGAGGAAGAAGAGAATCCAAGGGCTCCTCTAGTCACCATCTCGGGCGCCGAGGGTGAAGCAGACAGGCATTCCATTGTTCATACCCCAATTTTAGTGATTGCTTGCCTAGATAGCTCCGAAGAAGAAGAGGAATATAGTATGGCGTTGAACAAGGGCAACAAGAGTTTAAGAGAGCTTATGGCTTCCAAGGGCAAGGGGTCAACCTCGAAAGAAGCCGTCGAGTCCCAAGTTCCCTCCAATCTTCCACCTCCTCCTCCTCAGATCCCCACCGATCTCGGACTGAAGCCAAATCTTGACTTGAAGAAGAAAATGCCACTCGAGGCACTTGAGGAAGGCGAGGTGGGTCCTCGGAAGGGGACGAAACAACAGAAAGCGTTCCTAGATGCTCGGGACAAGAGATCCCGATCCGTGGACAGCTGGGAAGAACAAAATAGGGCTGATGTGCGCTTGACACAACGCACATGGAGTCCTCAGCTGGAAGTGGATGGGACTCCCATCCCTTGGAATGCCTCGGTCCGAGAATTTCAAAAGGGTCGAGTGGGGTATATAGCTGAAGCCCTGGACCAGTCTTTACTCCTTCCCAAGGATATGGAAGCTTACAGGCGCTTTACGCAGAACGACCTATTCCTGTCCCTGAAGAGGGACCTTGCTATGGTAAACAGTCTACATACTTATGAATTTAGATGCTAAATCGTGCTTTTGTTTTTAACTCATATTATTTTACTGTGGTCTTTGGGCAGATTACTCAACAAGTTTTCGTGGCCAATGAGTGATATCGTGATGCTCGTAAATAGGCCGAGGCTGAGGCCCTCACTCATGCCGATGTTGAGAAATCATTGGGGGCTCTTAAACAGGAGCAAATTGAGCTGTCTGAGAAGCTTAAAGTGGCGGACCAAGCTTGTTCGAGTGCTGAGGCTGGTTTGAAAACTGCTGAAAGGCAGGCTGAGGATCAGCGCCAAAAGCTGCACTTAACCAAGATAGATTTGGCCACACAAAGGCAGTTGGTCGTAGATCTTAAGGTTGAGTTGCAGAAAGCTAAGGAAGCAGCTCAACTAGCCAGGGAAGCAGCCAAGGCTGAGAAGCAGGCTTCATATTTGCTTGGTGTGGAGGAGATGCAGATAAGGCTCACTGAGGAGCTTTTAAAGGTGTGCAGGGATTATTGCAACATGACATGGGATAGGGCCCTTAGTGTTGCAGGAGTCCCTGCAGACTCTATTTGGAGGCAGCCCGGGAGTATATACTACCATCCAGATATCCGCAAAGTCCCCGCTGCCATCTCCTCTCTTTCTGCCCTTGCTCCAGAATCTTCCGAGCAACCTTTGGCTATCTCAGATGCCCGCTCTCTTCCTGAAGCCTCAAAGGGATCCAGCCAGGCTGGTGATTAAGGCCAGGGGGTTGAAGGGGAGAAAGACAAAGGTAAGGGCAAGGGGAAAAAGCCCTCTGTAGAGGCCAAGGATGCTGCCAAGGATAGGGAAGTTGCAGCCAAGGCGAAGGAAGCAGAGGCCAAGACCCAGGAAGTTGATCCTAAGGCCAATGATGCTCCTACTTCCCAGCCGAGCCAGAAGGAAGATCCTCATGCTCCTCCTGCTAAACTCTAGCACTTAGGATTCTCTTTTTAATCCGTTTTGTAGTAGTTTTTTTTTTTTTTTTTTAAATGACACTATGTCAATGTGTACAATGTACTTTCTTTGTCATTTAATGAGAATGTTCTTCTCTTCATCTCCTATTCTTTTGCTTTATGTACTTTGAAACTTATCATTTTTATACATAGCATTGAACTACCATTACTGTGCCTTCAATAAAAGCCAACAATAATACGCTGCTTAGTAGTCTAAGTAATTTGATCAAGTGCCAAGAGCAAAGTTGTGTATTAAGTGTTCATATTGTGAATTGAACCTCATGTAATGAATGTTGATATTGATAAGCTTATGTCATGTGAGGGAAAATAAAAGAGGTAGACAACCTGCATCTTGCTCATCACTTATGTAAATAAATATAAGTTTAAATTTGCTTAAAGATTTCAACTCGAAGATGTAAACATAGCCTTGGATCTGTTTTGACCTTTGGTGAAAAATAAAGGGGTGTTACAGAATGTTGATTTCCCCAAAATGTGTGGTCCGAGGGACATGACACAACTTAGGTTCTGTTTATACGCTTGTATAGATACCTTTGAGTGTTAATTTCACCCAAACATATGGTCTGAGAGACTTGGCATATCTTAGGATCTGTTTAAACACTTATGTAGATGCCCTTGAGTATTAATTTCCCCTTAGCCTGTGGTCCGAGGAACCATGTAGGACTTAGGTTCTGTTTAATACTTGAATATATGTCAAAAGTAATTAATTTCCCCTAAGCCTGTGGTTCGAGTAGCCATACAGGACTTAGGTTCTGTTTAATACTTGAACAGATGTCAAAAGTAATTAATTTCCCCTAAGCTTGTGGTCCGAAGAGTCATACAGGACTTAGGTTCTGTTTAATACTTGAACAGATGTCAAAAGTAATTAATTTCCCCTAAGCCTATGGTCCGAGGAGCCATACATGACTTAGATTCTGTTTAATACTTGAATAGATTGAGTAACAAGAAGCACGATGCCTTTACACAACAAAATAATTTATTGATAAGGGAAATTTTCATTAATAATAATATCTTTTCAGGTTGTTTACATTCCAAGGACGCGGTATTACATGTTCATCTAAGTCTTCTAGGAAATATGCCCCTACACTAGCCACAGAGGTGATGCGATATGGGCCTTCCCAATTGGGTCCTAGTTTTCCTCATGTTGGGTTTTTTGCAGTGCTCAGAACCTTCCTTAATACCAAGTCACCAGGCACTAGTAGCCTCAACTTTACCTTGGCATCATAACCTTGCTTGAGCTTGTGTTGGTAGTATGTCAATTAGACCATTGTATTTTCCCTTCTTTTTTCAATAAGATCTAAGCTCTTTTCTAGCAATTCCTTGTTACTACTGGGACTGAATGAGCTGGTCTTTAGCGTTGGGAAGCCCGTTTCTATAGGAATAACAGCCTCGGCTCCATAAGTCATTGAAAAAGGGGTCTCCCCTGTTTATCTGTGAGGTGTGGTTTGATACGTCCATAGGACATGTGGTAGTTCTTCCACTCATCATCCCTTCGCATCATCCAACCTTTTCTTGAGTTCGTTCACTATGACTTTGTTAACAGCCTTGACTTGTCCATTCCCCTAGGGATAGGTTGGGATAGAATATTTGTTCGTAATTCCCAATTCATAGCAGTATCTCCTGAAGGACTTACTGTCAAATTGAAGACCATTGTCCGAGATGAGGGAATGAGGGACCCCGAACCGAGTAACAATGTTTTTCCAGAAAAACTTCTTAGCGTCCACATCTCTGATGTTTGCTAAAGGTTCAGTTTCAACCCATTTAGTGAAATAGTCAGTGCCGACCAGCAGATACTTCTTATTCCCTGCTGCTTTAGGGAAAGGGCCAACTGTATCTAAATCCCATTGAGCAAATGGCCAGGGGCTGAACAGGGGGTTAAGAACTCCTCCCGGCTGGTGTATGTTTGGTGCAAATCTTTGACATTGATCACATTTCTTCACATACTCTTATACTTCTTTCTGCATATTTGGCCACCAGTAGCCCTAAGTGATGGCTCTGTGAGACAAAGACCTGCCTCCTGTGTGGCTTCCACAAATCCCTTCATGCAGCTCCTCAAAAAGTAGCTCTGTCGCTTCAGGGTGAACACAGAGTAGATATGGCCCAGAAAAAGAGCGCTTGTACAATTTTTGGTCCTCGGACAGCAAAAAACGAGGTGCCTTTCTCCTTATCTTATCAGCTTCTGATTTGCCTTCCGGCAAGATGTTCTCTCTCAAATATAGTACTATAGGATCCATCCAACTGGGCCCTACTCTGATTTGGTGAACATGAACCGCTTGTCCCTTTACCTCTGTGGGTTTGCACAAGTCTTTTATAAGGATAACTCGAGGTAGGCTCTGTGTCGTTGATGTTTCTTCTAATGGGGGTTCAGTGAACTTGGCCACGAGATCTGTCAGTACATGACCCTTGACAGAGGTACGAGGCGTGTATTTGATGTCAAAAACCCCTAGAACTGTGCCTCACTTTGCAATCTTCCCCGTGTAATCAACACTTCTAAGTATGGCCCTGAGTGGAAGTTGAGTTAGGACGACGACTGTATGTGCTTAGAAGTAATGGGGAAGCTTTCGTGTACCATGCACCACTGTTAGGATGGCCTTCTCCAGCGGTAGATAGCGAATCTCGGCCTCATGTAGTGATTTGCTCACATAATAGACTGACCGTTGTACTCCACTGTCAACTCGTATTAACACCAAACTTACAGCATAAGGGGCCACCGCAATATAAGAAAACAAGACCTCATCCATCTCAGGATTGGACATAATAAGTGGCCGAGATAGGTATTCTTTAAGTTGCTGAGATGCCAAAGCACACTCCTCAGTTCATTCAAATCCCTCCCATTTATTCATCAATAGGAAGAAAGGTCTACATCTATCTGCGAACCGAGAAATAAATCGGTTTAGAGCAGCAGTCATTCTGGTTAGTTTCTGAACTTCTTTGGGATTCTGAGGTGGTTGCAAATTGTTTATCGCCTTAACCTGGTCGGGATTAACCTCAATTCCCCGGTGGGTCAACATATAACCTAGGAATTTTCTTGATCCCACGCCAAAAGAACATTTGGAGGCGTTAAAGGCGTAGCTTGTGTTTTCTCAGTATTTCAAAAATATTTCCGAGGTCTCCCACATGCTCGGACACCACCTTGCTTGCTCTTTACCACCATGTCATCTATATAGACTTCAATATTCTTGCCCAATTGAGGTTCAAACATCTTAGTTTTCATCCTTTGATAGGTGGATCCCGCATTTTTCAAGCCGAAGGGCATTACCTTGTATTGGTAGTTTCCAGTGGAAGTAACAAAAGCTGTCTTCTCTTGATCATTTGGAGCTAGCGATATTTGATGGTATCCTTGAAAGGCATTTAAAAAGCTCATCCGAGGATGGCCTACGGTAGCATCTACCAGCTAGTTTATCCAAGGCATAGGAAAGGGATCTTTTGGGCAAGACCTGTTCAAATCCGTGAAATCCACACACACTTGCCATTTTTCGTTCTTTTTCTTTACTACCATAGTATTGGCTAGCCACTCAGGATAGAAAACTTCTTTGATGGCTCCTGCCTGCTTAAGCTTTGTCACCTTATCTTTAACAGCATTAGAATGATCTCTAAATG
This sequence comes from Quercus tomentella, assembly GCA_028535165.1. NCBI lineage: Eukaryota > Viridiplantae > Streptophyta > Magnoliopsida > Fagales > Fagaceae > Quercus > Quercus tomentella. The sequence continues at coordinate 24,579,472 of JAPQVY010000001.1, read as the reverse complement.
AGTGTCGAGGAGGTTGTTTTTTGGGGGTAATAGATGGATTGACATTCAAATGGTGGCAAATGAAATTTAGGTCCACCCCCGGAGCTTCATAAGCATTTCACGCGAATACATCCACGTTTTTTCTCAAGAATTCGATTAGCTCTTCTCTCTCTTGGGGAGGCAGCTGGGAGCCGACTTGAAAGAACTTCTCTAGATCATCGCCAACAACAACCTTTTCTAGATCTTCGCATTTTACTTCCTCGGTTGATCTATTGTCGGGTAATACCGGAATTCTTGATTGCTATAAGTTCCTTTCAGCAGAGGCCGAGGACTCTGCACTGGGCCTATGTAAGATGGCAGACACCATGCACTGCCTAGCCATGGACTGATTCCCTACAATTTCTTTAACCTGGCTGTTGCACGAATACTTCACTTTCTGGTGCAGGGTAGAAGAAACGGCTTCTAAGGCATGAAGCCAAGGTCTAGCTATAATAATCATATAAGGTGAATAAGCATCCACCACAATGAAGTCTACTTCCACCACATCCGAACCGGTCTGTATGGGCAGTCTAATCTGACCTCTAGGGGTAACTGTCTTCCCCTCGAAACTTACTAGTGGGGAATCGTATACTGTTAAGTCCTCGAGTTTTAAATTCAGCCCCTTGTACAGGTCGGGGTACATTATCTCAACAGCACTTCCCTGATCTACCAACACTCTTTTCACATCAAACCCCCTATCCTGAGTGTGACCACCAAAGCATCGTCATGGGGTTGGATAGTTTCGATCTTATTGTTGGCCAAGAAGCCCAGAACCAGTGAAGCCTCTATTCTGTCTCTTTTTGGCTTTGAATTGCTGTCTTCGGTTGATAGCCGAGCCACAGACATCACTTTTGAGGGACAGGAATCGGTCCTATTGGGGGCAGCGAAGATGACATTGATCGTTCCCAAAGGAGGTCTTGAAGAAGCATCTCTCCGGGGATCCGAACATATCTGCCCCACTTGGCTACTAGAATGGTGCAGCAGCTGCTTCAACTTCCCTTCTCGGACCAACTGGTCCAAATGATCCCACAAATTCCTACAGTCTTCTGTAGTGTGCCCCTAGTCCTGATGATATTGGCAATAGAGGCTCTGGTTGTGTCTCATGGGGTTTTCAGCCATCTTGTTTGGCCATTTGAAGAATGGCTTGTTCTTAATCTTCTCTAGCACCTGATGCATCGGTTCTCGGAATACTGCATTAACGGTCTGGGTGTTGGTAGACCTTGATTGTCCAGCAAAGTCTCTCCAAGGTCGGTTGTTATTAAATCGGTTCGACCTGAAAACCCTCATCTCCTGAGGGATAACCTTAGCCTTTCCTTTACCCAGTTGCTGGTCTTCCTCAACCCTTTTATACTTGTCAATCCGGTCTATGAGTTGGCGCAGGCTGGTAACAGGTTTTCCTGTTAGGGACTTCCTTAAACCATGCTCGGTTGGGAGGGCGCTCTTGAAGGTACTAATGGTGACGTCTTCAAAGTTACCATCTATCTCATTGTACATCTCCCAATACCTGTTCGAGTATGTTTTCAGGATCTCAACTTCTTGCATGGACAAAGACAATAGGGAGTCTAAGGGTTGAGGGACCTTGGTACATGTGATAAAATGGGAGCCAAATGCCCGAGTGAACTCCTTGAAGGAATATATAGAATTAGTACTCAGACTGTCGAACCATCTCATCGCCACAGGTCCCAAACTGGATGGGAATACTTTGCACATCAAGGTTTCATCCTTAGAATAGACAGCCATTCTTTGATTGAAATGGCTCACATGCTCCACTGGGTCTGTTCGCCCATTGTAGATGGTGAATGTTGGTTGATGGAAACACCAAGGAAGAGCTGCCTTTTCGATCCTATGCGTGAAGGGCGACTTGGAAATCCGGTTCAAGGCTTTGCTCATCGCATCATTTCCCATTCCTCTGTGAGTTGGGCTCTTGCATTTGCGTTCACTATAATGCTCCTCTTCATATGAGAAGGATTCGTTAGGAGGAGTCCTTGATCTACGTCGATAACTGCTATCCTTCTCATCGTTGGAAGAGGAATCAGATGGGGTGGGAGTTCGTTTTCGTTGTGCATGGCGTAATTTCTTCTTTAGCTGGTTGATTTCTCTTTGCATGACTTTATTGTGTTGCTCTTAAGAGACGTGACTCCCAACTCAAGAGTGGCTTTTGCTTGTATGCGTAACGTGCACGCTGCCCTCTTGATCTCTTCTACGCTCAAGGTTGGCGAAAGGATTTTCACGTTAAGATGCTATGGATTCTGTCTGGTGTGGGCCTGAATCTATCATAGTTGACCGTTGTTTTCATTATCACACAAGTTCTTCTCACAGACGGTGCCAATTGTAGGGTCTTGATTTACAGTCCAAGCCCAAAACGTATGGGATATTAGCCTAACGAACCCCAATACAATAAATTTGTAGAGAATAGGTCGAAGAACTAGGCCCTAATGAGTTGGACAATGGCTAATACTGAATTAAATGACAATCAAACACTAAATAAAGGATTCTGATATCAGTAGACTTTCAGTTTGAGGAGATCACACTTGTATATATTGATCACAATTGAAAACAAAGACAATTTAGATTGCTACAGTCTTCTTTTCCTCCTCTCCCCCCTTCCTCAAGGAGGGTCTCTCACATTATATAGCTCATTCCGGAACATCTTGATTCTACACTTGTTGATTATCTGAGCTTCCACTTGAGTACTTATCCCATCGGATACCCTCTCTGGCTTTCTGTGAGTTGTGGCAGCCAAGGTAACACTGTTCAGAGGTCTTCTCCACATAAATGCGGCCAGAAAAGTAGCTGTCATGCATTTAATGCGGTGGCAGCAGCTTTCCCTTAGATATTTTTGGGCTTCCTGCCTTCTGGTATGTTCATGAAGCATATTCCTATCATTGCAGCTTCTTGGAGGGTCATTCTACTTGCTGGAATACATATTTGAGCTGCACATGCCACATCTGAGGAATAATTCCTCCTTGGATTACCTTTCATTTGTTCCTTACTTATGAGATTTTAAATTGAGACCTTAAATGACTATTTGCCCCTCCTCGGACCATTCAACGTCCTCGGACAAAAGTCCAAGGCCCAACATATTATCCTGGGCCTTTATCCCTACAGGTTTATTTTGTGGTTTATTATGTGTAATGATATAAGAGATTCAATTATATTATAAGTCCGTCTCTCTCCTTCTCTCCTTCTCTTTTTTTTTTTATTATTTATTTTTTATCTTAAGATCTTTTTTTAATTTTATTTATTTTTTATCTTAAGATCTGAAATAGAATTCTACTATTTTAGTCTAATTTAAGTAGATGTATATGTGTGATGCTCCATCTAATCTGTCTCGGACTGACCCTGGTCCCTGACTTGACTCCTATATATATATACATATACATATATATACATACTTTATTGGGGTTGATTGTAATATAAAACTACTTGAGAATATAGTAAAGATTTTTATCTTGTCAGGCTGAATGATTTTGTGTTTTCTTCCTTTCTTTCACATGCTTCCACTTTTCTATAGTCTCTATGATACTTTTTCTCTTTAATCTCAACAGAATCTTTCCAATGTAAACGGTAGAATTAGTTTTAGCTGTAATGCATGAGAGATCTGATCGATCAAATTATCATTAGAATCTTTTGCCGTAACTTTCCTTTACAAATATAATGTCACATATCAAGTCGTCCCCTAGAACATTTTGGCATGAGATTCTATATATATATATATATATATATATATGTGTGTGTGTGTATAGGAGAAAGATTTGGGTTGTATTCGTATATCACACCTCACCATGGCCCATGGCATCACTCTCCTAAAAATAATTATTTATTTTGTTGAGAAAAACCTCCAAACAATTAAACTGATCAAGGAGATTCAGGGATTCCTAAAATAAAAGAATAATATAACAAAACACATCGTGGGAATAAGATTAATTAAAATGGAAATTCCTATACGTGAACCTTTCTTCCTGCAGGCTGCACAGCCATGCATCCCTCTTATGGAACCTAAGAGATAATTTCTCTCTTTCGTTTGAAACATTGTAATTTTCCTCTTTATCTTTTTTTTTTTTTTTTTTAATGAAAATTTTATTCCCTCCATTAAATTTTTTTGGGGTCAAAATTAATGAAAAATTCTTTTTTTTTTAAAGAAGAAAATTCATTCTTAAATATGTCTTCATCCAGATGTTAGTGAGTGGATGTGATATTATTGTTATGGAAAGGAATTAAAGTTGAGTTTAAATTCTATAAGGATGTGGTGTAAAACCCGAGTTTCACATCCTCCAATCCTAACATGTCATATCATCTTATCACATATTAAAGAATAAGCACAACCATGTTCAATCAACTTTAATACTCATCTAAAAATCCAACCAAATTGGGAGTTTATCGAAATGCTAATAGGTGTGGTAGAATGTATTAAGTTTTAAGTAAAAAACTAATGTGACAATCTTTTATTGAATGGTGTAAAACATGAGATTTATATTCCATCTTTACCAAATTCCGATTCTAAAGTTATTATTATACATGTTATATCTTTTATTTATTTATTTATTATTATTAGAAGAAAGTATTAAGATTTTTAACTTGTGAGTTCAAACACATATTTCAAACAATTAGATTTCTCATTCATTTGAGAAAATACTAGCACATAGCCTCATTGGTCAAAGTACAGTGCTCCTTACAAAAAGGGGATCATTACAATGTTTGGAAACTAATGGAAGGACATTGCTAACTATCCTATAAGGGCTAGTTATACCTATCTTATATACCTAAAGGAGAAAGTGCAATCCACCTAATATATACGATCCATTGCTAAGAGCATCTCCAGTAGATTAGACAAATTTTTGTACCGTTTGGATAATGAACCGTGACATTTAGCTTTTAGTTGCCCAATTTTTCAAATACATCTTCCAAAAGATTCTCTATCCTTTTTCTATCTCATTTAAATATTATTTCTTCATTCATTCTTTATTCTTTTTTAATCTTTATTTTTTCTTCCTTTATTCATTCTTAACAATTATATTTTTCAACAAAAATTGTTACATTCACAATATTTTTTGTAATACTTTCACAAGAATCATAACAAAATCTTATATGAAAAGTTGCTACTAATTCTAATATGAACCTATCACTGAAATTATATTTTTACTCATCAATATTAGCTAATAACAATATGTTAATTAAGATTTATTGTAAAAATATTGTGGTTGTATTTCCTTTCTTTCATCCCTATGTTTCCTTTTTTTTCTTTTTCTTTTTTTCTTTTTCTCTTGTTTTTTGTCCACCACACACATATACCCATATATCTCCATCCTCTCCCTTTTTTCTCTACTTTCCAATTGATTCCAGAACCTCCCTCTCTCTTTCTTTCTCCAGCACTCTCATTTTCTACTCTTTTTTTTTTTTTTTTTTCTTTTTCTACTTGATTCCATAACATTCTCTAGCTCTCTCTGTGATATGTCTCACATAATCTTGCTTGCCTTTTGGTGTCATTATCTTCAAACACACACAAACACGCATGGAGAGAAAGGAGTAATCGCCTTTGCTCCACCACACTGCCACCGCTGCTCCTCCTCCTCACTGCGGAGTGCATGCAAACGGGTGTCATATCGACTTCTATTTTTTTTCTTGTTCTTGATTAGTTGTTGTTTCTGATTTTAGATTTGTCAGATCGGCTTCTATTTTTTTTTCTTGATCTTTTATTGTTGTTCTAATTTTTTTTTTCTGTTCTTGATCTGCTGTTGTTGTTGTTTTGATTTTAGATTTGTTGTTTAAATTAAATCAGTTTTATGAGAGCAAGAATTGTTTTGTGAGAAGAAACAAAGAGAGAGAGTGTAAGACCCAAAAACAAATCAAAGAAGAAAGAGAAAGAAGTGATAAAATTAAGTGCTGAAATTTTTTAATGAAAAAAAATCAGTTGCTAATCTACAGTAGCCTATCAAGTTTGATGGGCTACTGTTCATGAGCATTTTTTTTTTTTTTGAGTTTTAGAGAGACGGTTGGAGCTCTCTTTTCCTCTTTTTCCTGGTTTCATTCTCTATATTTTGGCTTTATCTTCTCTATTGGAGATGCTCTAAGATATGCAATTTAACTAATTTGATTGATTACTAAATCAGGACCATAGATTCGTCAGAAATGCATCCAGTCAAGTTGATTACCTTGATGTTCATGGGCTGAATGCTTTAGCAATTGTTCAATTTGGCAACTCCTATTCCTATATCAAATTTCCAATAAGCTATATAGCTAGCATCCACTATTAATCCAGATCAAAACTCTCTCTACAAGCAAAGCCAAAGCATATTTTACAATTAAAGATTCTTACAAATGGTAAGCAGTATAACGTGTACTACTAGCATTTGGTTATAAATATTCCCCCAATCCTCTCACTTCATCTTCAAGGTTCGCATACAAAGTTCCCACTGCATCTTCTAGTTAGATTCTTATATCTAATATTTAGTACTAGGAGTAGGCAGCTGATTTTCTTCAATTATAAATATACCCGACCGTATGCTTCATTGGCAAGGTCCATCCATTGTCTTGTAAATTAAACTTGAGTGCCTTATAGTTCCCTCAATTCCATCACTCCAATCTTGTTGGAACTTGTTCAAGAGTTTGTGGATAAAGATATCAAAGTCCATCAGAAATTTACTTTGCCTTCAACCAAACCGTCTTCTGCACCGTAATGAAGTTCTTAATGAGACACTGCATGGTGCCAACTTGGATGTGCAGTGGGTGAGCTCCCATGTTTGTTTAGAGGAAAGAAACCATGCTTGTGTAATCGCAGCATTAAGAACTTAGAGTCTGTCGAAAATGGCATAGCCATTGAGCACAGGGTGGGGGCTAATGGTTCTTTTGCTCATGCTATCATTAATATGATTGGGATGCTCATAGGTAATCAAGTTCTTCCATCATCTAATTAGTTTCACGCATTTGTTCATGTTTACCTTTCATTTATCTAAATAAAATTCCTTTGTTCCTCTATTAGTGTCTGTTTGGGAACTCCATAGTTTTTGGTAGCTTATTTGCTTTGTGTCTATCAAAAGATATAATTTTTGTAAACTTTTATGTTAAATGTATGAAAAAAAAAAGCTAAAAACTAGATTATTTATTTAAAAAAAGAAAAAGATTTGTTAATTTCTTTTATAAAAATAACGGAGAGTAAAAGCTAATTTTATTTGGCCAAACAAACACTTAGTATTCTATTAGAGATATAGCTTTATGTGTTTAAAAAATGTTACATTTACAACAAATCCTGAATGGTAAGTTGTTACCAGCTAGCTAGTAACAATCTGACACTTAGAATTTGTTGTAAAAATGTTGTTAACTTATCATTTCTCTTGTTTTACCCAAGGGTCCAATTATAGTGTTAAGTCTATATATACCTAAACCTATCTCCTAATACATATCTCCTACTTAAGGTTCATTGTAAGTTTGTAACCATAATTTAATTAATATGGTGAAGATATAGCTAACAAAGATTTTCTTACATGTATGTAGGCATTTAGGCTGAACCACGTAATTTCTTGTATTATTATCTTTCTTTCTTCATTTTTCTTCTTTGTTTTCTCACCTACAATTAATTATTTTTCTCCTTTAATTTCAAGATATTCCATTTTATGTTTTAATAATTATAGCCAGTCACACGTCCCTTTTTTCTCCTTGTAAAGCAAACTATATTTTTTTTTTTTTTAAAATCAATCATATAATAGGCTGCAATAGAGATATAGAATAAAGTGAAATATTAAGTGAGAACGAAGATTTGTATTCTCAATTATCAAATCCATTGTTGATGTCAAGCAACTTAATTGGTTATGTTTTTACTTATTTTCTCACACGTTTGGGGCAATTATCAACTCTATATGCATTGGAAAGAGGAGGGTGGGTATCCGCTTTTCTGCTCATAGGACTTGGGATAATATGTGCATATACTTCTCATCTACTTGGAAAATGTCTTGACAAGAATCCCAAGTCAAGAAGCTTTACAGATATTGGACAACATGCATTTGGAACAAAAGGAAGAAGTTTAGCTGCAACCTTTATCTACTAGGAAATTTTCATGGCACTAGTGTCCTATACAATATCATTGCATGACAACCTTATTACAGTACTTTCAGGGATGCAAATTAAGGTGCCATGGGCTAAACTATCTTCATCTCAGCTCCTAACAATGATGGCAATCTTAGCATCCCAATCATATTAATGATAGCATGAGCAAAAGAACCATTAGCCCCCACACTGAGCTCAATGGCTATGCCATTTTCGACAGACTCTAAGTTCTTAATGTTGTGATTACACATGCAGGGTTTGCTTTCCTCTAAACAAACATGGGAGCTCACCCACTGCACATCCAAGTTGGCACCATGCAGTGTCTCATTAAGAACTTCATTACGGTGCAGAAGACGGTTTGGTTGAAGGCAAAGTAAATTTTTGGTGGACTTTGATATCTTTTTCCACATACTCTTGAACAAGTTCCAACAAGATTGGAGTGATGGAATTGAGGGAACTATAAGGCACTCAAGCTTAATTTACAAGACAATGGATGGACCTTGCCAATGAAGCATACGGTCAGGTATATTTATAATTGAAGAGAATCAACTGCCTACTCCTAGTACTAAATATTAGATATAAGAATCTAACTAGAAGATGTAGTGGGAACTTTGTATGCGAACCTTGAAGATGAAGTGAAAGGATTGGGGGAATAATTATAACCAAATGCTAGTAGTACACGTTATACTGCTTACTAGTTATAAGAATCTTTAATTGTAAAATATGCTTTGGCTTTGCTTGTGTGTGAGAGAGAGTTTTGATTTGGATTAATAGTGGATGCTAGCTATATAGCTTATTGGAAATTTGATATAGGAATAGGAGTTGCCAAATTGAACAATTGCTAAAGCATGCAGCCCATGAACATCAAGGTAATCAACTTGATTGGATGCATTTCTGATGAATCTATGGTCCTGATTTAGTAATCAATCAAATTAGTTAAATTGTATATCTTAGCAATGGATCGTATATATTAGGTGGATTGCACTTTCACCCTTTAGGTATATAAGATAGGTATAGCTAGCCCTTCTAGGATAGTTAGCATTGTCCTTCCATTAGTTTCCAAACATTGTAATGATCCCCTTTTTGTAAGGAGCATTGTACTTCACCCAATGAGGCTATGTGCTAGTATTTTCTCAAATGAATGAGAAATCTAATTGTTTGAAATATGTGTCTGAACTCACAAGTTAAAGATCTTAATACTTTCTTCAAATAATAATAATAATAATAAAAAAGATATAACATGTATAATAATAACTTTAGAATCAAAATTTGGTAAAGATGGAGTATAAAACCCATGTTTTACACTATCCAATAAGAGATTGTCACATTTGCTCTTTACTTAAAACTCAATACATTCTACCACACCTAATAGCATTTCGATAAACTCCCAATTTGGTTGGATTTTTAGATGAGTATTAAAATTGATTGAACGTGGTTGTGCTTATTCTTTAATATGTGATAAGATGATGTGGTATGTTGGGATTGGAAGATGTGAAACTTGGGTTTTACACCATATCCTTATAGAATTTAAACTCATAACTTTAATTCCTTTCCATAACAAAAATATCACATCCACTCATTAACATCTGGGTGTAGACACATTTAAAAATGAATTTTCTTCTTTTAAAAAAAAGAAATTTTCATTATTTTTGATCCCCAAAAAAAAAAAAGATAAAGAGGAAAATTACAATGTGCATTGCCAGATACATTTCCATGTCCTCTCCTTAGTTTCCATGGTTCAAAATAAAGAACATTCCTTTCAAATTCTACACCAAACACAAAGAATAAACAAAATTAGTCTAATTTCAAACCATATTAGTTGCCATTGAAAAAAACATTTAAGATTGATGAAAATAGATAAGTATATTAGATCTCAAATGACGGCAAAAGAACTCTGACCCAAAACAACAAACACCCTCACACCTTTCTTCTCGCTCCTTTTGAGTTTGAAGTTTGTGCTGATTCATATTTGCAACCACTACTTGTGCCTGAAAATACAACCACCACAAACTATCAGACCATCCCATTTAAAAATATATACAAAATTAGGAAATAGATATAATAGCCATCAAAAGCAAGCAATACCACTATGTATCAAAAGAAATGGAACTTGAAAACACTTAAAGGACATTAAATTATCATTGCTTTGTGTTAGCTGTAAAAATAATAATCCTTTTGTTTTTCTAAAACCAATGAAAAAGTCTTTGTGAAAACAATGGTAAAAAAAAAAAAAGAGGTTTTGCAAATTGAGATTAACCAATACCACTATTTTTTTCATTGCAAACATGAAAGCCATATGTATATACAAATTGATATATTTTATTAGAAAAATATTAGAAAGATTGTAGAGCAATAAAGTAAAACCTTCGAAGAGCATTGACACCCGATGAAGCGCTTTGCATTGTTGTTTCTCCAGCAAGAAGAAGCTCATCATGGTATTTAAAATAGGCTTGTCTCTTCCTGCCTATCAACCCTCACCACATTCTTCAAAAACCTCTCTGATTTTGGTGCTATCCAATTTGCCCACAGCTAATAATCCATCTAAATGCTGCATCAATTTTGTACAAAATCTTAAAATTTCAATCATCTCCAATTTTCCTACCTCGTTTTTTCAGTAATCAAACAAATACAAAATATGAGTTTTAAAACATAAAAATAAATAAATTGGGAACTTGTTCGATCAAGTGGTGGACAAGTTTTTTGGTGGGCGGAGATTTTGTGGGTTAGTTAGAGATTCTCATCTCGTCTTTGCAAATGAAACTTTGAATTTTTGTTTAGCAATTCTAGAGCAAATTTGGCATTTGAAAGCAATTTTCGTCTAGTTTCAAATTATGTTTGGTTTAAAAATAAATTTAGGAAAATCTAAACTGGTTCCAGTTGGAGATGTACCCAATGTTAAGCTTTGGTAGGTATTTTAAGATGTAGAGTGGAATTGTTACCTCTGACTTATCTGGGTCTTCCTTTAGGTGCTACTTTCAAGGTAGTAGCTATATGGAGTGGTGTGCTAGAAAAATTGAAAAATTACAAAGGGATTTTCTGTGGGGGCGGACTAGCAGATGAGTTTAAGTATCACTTGATAAGTGGAAGACTGTTTGTGTACCGGTTCAATATGGGGGTTTGGGAGTGCATAATCTAGTTTTACTTCAATGGCTAAGTTGTTATCATCCTTAGAGGCAAACTACCATTAAAATATCAGTTTTACTCAACCAGTTCAAGATTGGAAGTTAGAATCGATGGTCTCTTTTATGGAACTTATATATTCTGGATCTTGGAGAACTGAGGCGGAAAAAATGCGATGGTGGAAACTCTCTCCTAGGGGTGTTTTCAATGTTCGGTCTTATTATAGGGCCTTACAGTCACCAGATTCTATTTCTTTTCCATGGAAACCTTTGTGGAAACCAAAAGTGCCTAAATAGTTAGTTTCTTTATTTGAACAACGGTATTGGGGAAAATATTAACAGTTGATAATTTAAGGAAGTGAAAAGTGGTGGTGGTGGATTGCTTTTGCATGTGCAAGAGGAATGGGAGACCATTGATCACTTACTCTAACACAGCCCAATAGCTCAATAGTAGCTCAAGAGTTGTGGAATATGGCGTGTTCACTTTTTGGGGTTTATTAAATCATGTCGTTTATTGTGGAACTTATAGCAAGTCAATCAGGCAAGTTTAATAGACTCAAAACTAAGGTGCTTTGGAGAATGATCCCTCGCTGTCTTGTGTGGGTCATTTGGAGGGAAATGAATCTACGTACCTTTGAAGGGAATGAAAGATCAATTCATGAGTTGAAACTTCTCTTTTTTCAGACTTTACTTGATTGGGCAAATGCTTTGGGTGTTTTTACTTTCATTTCTTTACCTAATATGCTTGATTTATGTACTTTCATTGTTTCTAGCACAACGCTTGTGTGCTTTTTTCCTCTATATTTTCTTACATCTTTTTTCAGTGAAATTTATAAGTTATCAAAAACATATATAAATCTGAGGAAGCAATGAAGAAATTGGGATTAAAATTAGAGTTCAATCCAGAACCTTATCATGTGTCATGGATCACTAACACAATTGAAGGTTGATAAATAGTGCCTAGTCACATTTGAAATTGGCAAGCTTAGGAGACTTTTATGTGTGATGTGCTTCCCCTTAAACGCTGTCACATACTTTTGGGTCAGCCATGGATACGGGAGTACGATGCACACCATGCTGGGCATATGTCAATACTTACCCTTTTGTTGAAGGCAACAAGAAGTATACTCTCACATGTGCTAAAGACATGCCAATCTTGAAGTTGAAGAAGTGTGCCTTCCTTATTCAAAAAATTGTGCCTTTTGATGGCATTCTTCATCTCGCTCCTAACCCGATGAAGTCAAGCTATTTTCAGAGGGGGAGAATTGATGGCACAACCATAGCATGGTTAAAGAAAGAATATCCTCTGTGAAAGCCTAAGCTAATTCAAAGCCCAAGAATAAGTGTCCATGGTAGTTAATTAGGTTTCAATATTTTATTTGGTTAATCTAGAGTCAAGGGTATTTTTAGTAATTTTACAAATTTTTTTATTTGATTAATCTAGAGTCAATGGTATTTTAGTAATTTTACAATTTTTGGGTATGGACCATGGGTATTATCTTATAAATAAGTAAGTTTTATTTAGTTTATGGGTCTTTATTTATGGGCTTTGGTTTAATTCAAATAGGACTTCATATATATATATATATATATATTTAGACACACAGACATATATAAGTTTCTACTTAATAAGTAATAGACGGTATACATTCATAGTATTACTTAGAAGCATAATAAATTTGATTGAGTGTTTTTATATTTTCTAAGTTTAGATACGTAAATTTCCTGTAAACCTAATTGACATGCGATTGGAATTTAATTTGAAGGACACTTAGCATGAAATTGGAGTGCATTAAATCTAGAAACACTTGGCATCAAATAATGACAATTAGAATGACACTTAACACAAAATTGGAGTGCAATCAAAATCTAAATTAGAGTCTTGACTATACTCTTTCCCAGCTTCTGCTTTTATATATTATATAAGATTAAAACTCTTTTAGAAATGCTGTTAGAAAAACAGTAAACCTAGGATCTACCCAACTCATGTCCACCTGGTCTATCACCTGAGCTATAGCTAAGGTAATAATTAATATTACACTATACATGAAGTTGACATTAAAAGGGAATGAAATCCACAAACCCAAGGCAATTAAACTGATTCCCAGAGACAATGTGTTAATAAGAATAATTCTAAACCACCAAGAATAAATACCAATGCAAATATGATATAACATAATAAAGCAACAAAACACAATGAAGATGTCCATATATAAAGTATTCAACTGAGACTGGTAATAATTAAAAATATTATGATAAATAAAAAAAAAAAAAAAAACTCACATACTTAAGCAAAAGAATCTATAGCTGGCACAACACAGTGCATCAAAGAAGGAACTCAAAAAAATATAATATTTCATAATAGATCACGCATCGATTGACAAGAAGGAAGATAAAAACACAATCAAATTCTTATTTAATTAAAACATAATATTTGAGAACAAAAACCATGTAATAATTATAAGTTCTGTGATAGATCACAGCCTCCAAAGTATTTTGAATCAGACCTCAATTAGTCAGCAAACTCAAATTGAAACTTCTATGGAGAAAAAAATTGCAACTTAAAACCGAAGTGGAATTGAAAGCCCTAAGCATATACCTATGTTTTGCCGCTTGACTTGGTTTTGTCACTTCTATCTATCCTCTAGAAGTTACTAATAATGAAAAAAGAATCAATCCTCTGAAAGTTATTGATAAAGAAAAAATAATCCAAAGACTCCATCACTAAGGTGTTTGATACACCTACTTAAACACATATTTTTAGTTTTTAAACAATATTACATGCATTTTCATACATTTTTTTACCAACACGTATTTTTACATATGTTTTTAAATAATAAAACACGTATTTTCAAACACATGTACCAAACATCCCTTTAAAGACTGCAGTTTTCTCTACCCTGTTTTCAGTTTACCCATTCTATGTTTTCTTTTTCTTTTTCTTTTTTATAGGTGTTCATCCATTCTATTTTCCATAATATAATTTCTGGCCATATCTGTAATTCACATATTTCAGGAGAAAATGAGTTTTCCTGATCATTCACAAACATCAAAACAAAGAGCAAAAGCACTAAGGACAAAAGGAATATATGATGTCAGATAAATAAACTACAAAATAAAATGGGAGAGACAAAATAGAACTAACGATATGACTCTAGCATCAAGATTCCCATATTTTCCCTGGAAATAAGTAGTTTGAAATCGCGTGAATGCAACTCCAACTTTCAAATCTATCTCTTGCCGAGCATCTACAGCCAGTGCCTCATCTTCATTGGGTTCAACAAGGTTATCCATGGCCTTCAAAATGTCTTTGTCTGTAACAGGAGAACCGCGCGCGATAAACCCTTCTTCTAGCTTCCCTCATACGAAAGCCAGTGCAATCAATAACGGCAAAAAACAATTAATGTTATTTGCAGAGGTTTTAAAGCATCCCTGAAATAAAAGCATGACCTGAAATTTACCTGGCGTGAGCATCATGCGAATAGTAAAGGGACGGTAAAAAATACAAGTGGCTAAACGTGCAGTTTTTATCCAGACAGCCATGCATTTATATATGCATTTTGTTGCAATTAAAGAAAATTGAGAGAGTAGGAACTTTTTCTGACAAGTAAATGCTTGTTTGAGAGGAACTGACAATCAGTTTGTTAAAGATACCAATACTATTGGTCTTGTCATATATTCTATTCACAGCTATCCCAAGCCCGGGAAAAGGAGCAGGGTAGCAGTAAGTTGACGGCCAGTGTAAAACTGTCACTTTATCATTAATGAATCCACTAAATATACACATTGCATAGTCCATTACTAGCGAAATGCTGACCCTGAAAAGGAAGATACTAATATGGGTTGCACCTTATGCTGTATGGGTGGAAATCTTCTAGAAAGGGTCAGAAAGTTTCTAAGGGATGAGTTGTCCCTACCACCTGTCCTATTCAAGAATATTCCTAGTCTTATTGTAATCACCCATTCTATAAATGGAATGAATGGTAAGAGCTGCCCCTAACAGCTCCACTCTCTTCTATTCTTTTCCTTTTCTTTTCCTCTTCCTTTAAAAAAAAAAAAAATCATTGATGAAAAAGGTTACAACAGGCTCACAATGATGAGCACTCCATAAGCTAAAAGAATAACAAAAATTATGCACATAAAGAAAGTGATTCTTTGAAATCCAAGAAAGTGGTACATCTATGAGAGCCCATGCACAGGACCAATCAAACAAATATCAAATTAGCAAGACTTCAAGCTGGTTCTTTGAACTGACTTTATCCTCAGAAAACCGCTTATTTCACTCCTTCCACAATAGCAACATCAAACAAAACAGTGCAAAATTCCAAATCGCTGAATAATGCTTCCCAAACCAATTTCTCCACCCAGATAAAAACAAGGCAACATCAAAATTTGGCAACAAATGATCTACCGTATCCCCACTACACAAGCACATAGAACACCACCCAACTAATGTAAGATCCCGCTTAATAAGATTATCACAGGTAAGGATCGTCTCCCAGGCAACAGCCCAAACAAAGAAAGAGACCCTCTTATGGGCCATAGTGCTCCACATGCTCTTTTGTGGAAAATGTTTTTTCGGTGCACCACGAATAGCCTCATAATAAGAGCAGGCAGAAAAGATGCCACTCCCTTTGAATATTCGTAACATCCTATCACCCTCCTAGGAATATTGGAATGCAAGAGATCTAAGAGCATCCACAGCAGTGGAGCTAAAAATTTAGCTATTTAGCTCCACCAAAAGTTACTTTATTTATTTTACCTACATACATGCTGCAGCAGTGGATCTATTTTAGTTTTCAATACAATAAAATAATATAAATATCACAATAAAATAATATATCTACTACAATAAAATAATATATCATCTACAATAAACAACAATCACACATAACCACCACCACCACCACAACCCATAACAAAGAAAAAAAAATCAACCAAGCCCACACCCACTCGACCCACTAGGTAACACCCACACCACGGCAATCAAATTCACGCAATGCAAAAAAAAAAAAAAAAAAAAAAAAAAAAAAAAAAAAAAACCCCAAAGCTTGGATCGACAAAAAACCAAAGCAATGGGCTGAGGAAGGCAATGGCGGCTTCGACGATGAAACCTAGAGAAACCCAGAGCTTGGATCGACGATGAAACCCACGAAATCCAGAGAAACCCAGGCTTGTCTGCGTTGGGTGAGCGTTGAGATGAAGGACTGGGCGAAGGCGTGGGTCGGAGGCGTGGATCGACGGCTTGGGGCTTGGGTCGGCTTGGGCGGGTGATGTTGAGGCCGGCGGAGGCGTGGGTCGATGACGTTGAGACAAAGAGACCGGAGAGACTGGCGTGGGTTTGAGGCTGATCGACAGCTTGGGATGGCTGGTGGGTTGGTGATATCGAGCTTCAGAGAAACCGGAGTTGAGAGAGTGAGCTTGAGAGATCGGAGTGAGCTTGAGAGACTGGAGTTGAGAGAGTGAGCTTGAGAGAGATGAGTTTCAGATGAGATGAGAGTGAATGAGAGAGAGAGGCACGGTGGGATAAAAGAATGAAAAAAAGAAGAAGCAAAGTTGTATTATTTTAATGGCTGGCTGAATAAAAAAAAAAAAAAAAATATATATATATATATATATATATATATTAGCTCCAAATTACAGTGCACATCTATAGATAGATGTGCACTGTAGCAATGAAGCTAAAAAAAATAGATTTAACTTCACTGCTGCATGGGTTTTTTTGTATTTTGGTGGAGCTAAAATAGTTATATAGTTTTTTAGCTCCACTGCTGTGAGTGCTCTAAGAAAGAATCGACTGCCTCCAACTCCCAATGAAAACCATCTCACATTTTAGATCCGCCCTTCCCTCCCATTGGACAACCCAAGACTGAACGGATTGAGGCATCCTGATCAAGCAAACAACCATAAAGGTCCAGATACAACTCTTTAAGAGAATGACTCCCACACCATACATCATGCCAAGATCTTAAACGAGAACAATCCCCTGCCTCAAAAGACACAAACAGCTGCAAAGTGTCCCATCCAGCCCCATATACTCCACAAGCTACACCCATGCAATTCCCTAGCTAATCCCAAAGTCCAACCACGCCATTCCTCCCAAAATTTTGTAGCACCCATCTCCATAAATGAGTTACATCATCCCAAATTGCCATAAACACTTACCCAAGAGAGCTTGATTAAAACTCCCCAACCTTCGCATCCCTAACCCATTAGTAGCAATAGAACACACACTATCCCATGCCACCAAAGAGAACTTAACTTTTCATTTGAGGCACCCCACAAATAGTTTCTCTATAACCTCTCCAACCATTTAGCCACACTACAGGGAATCGTAAACAAGGAGAGGTAATACGTCAGTAAACTCAACAGTGCATTTTAAAAGCGCCAGTCTCCTACCCTTTGGCAATATCATCATTCATTTATTTTCTTTGACATGGTATCATGAAGATACTATTATGGGTAGTACCCTTGTTTTATATGGGTGGCGAGTGGAAATGTTGGTAATGGCTGCAGTGGAACCAAGCCCATGGCTACTGTAGTTGGTGTTTTCCGATGAGAACAGGATGCTTCATGGGCCTTTCATAGCCTTTATAGTGGGGGTACCGTGGTTCTCAACATGTTTCAACTTGGCTCAGTGTTTTTTCCTTTGATCGCAGTGGTTAGTTGCCGAAGAATTGTAGCGTTTCCTGTGTTCCTCAGTTGTCAATGGCAAGTTCCGTTGCCAGAGTGGTGGACGTCGACAGATTCCAAGTGTCGTCCACAACATTGATTGCCAAAGTCCCATGTTTGTCATTAGCCACTGTTTGGTTTTTTGTTTGATACAGCCTTCTTATTATTTGTGGGCCCAGTTAATTTATATAAAGTGTTGAGCCCACAATACATTATTGACCCACATTAAACCAAACCCAAATTGTATGCCCTGTAGGTATGCTCTATCGACCAGTTGGTCCAATCTATCAACTCAATTGACCCACCAAGTCCAACCCACTTAGAAAATTTCATAATTAAATTTTAACTACGCTTTCCTGTAGTTTTTAATTTTCAAATTTTCTAGAATGTGCTGTATGATGGAAGCAATGATGAGGTGGCCAACCAGGCATAATGATGTGGTGGTCAAGCATATCATCCCACATAAAAAGTTGATGTGGTAGTGTTCCTAAAGTAAGGCTTCTTTAACATGTGATTAAATGTTTTTAGAAATGTCATTATTGTTGTAAAAGTTAATTAAGCATGTGCTTAATTAAATTTAGAGATAGCTATAGCTTGTATTTGGATTTTAGCATGGGATAAATGAACATGCTAAAATCTAGGAAGTTTGTTATGAATGATGGTAAGACGGTGCCATCATGAGGTTGTTGAGGGCCATTTGTAGAGGCCCAGGCAGACAGAAAAGCCCAATAATGAGGGTCACAAGGAATTGACAAGATAAATAGCAAAAAACCCATTAGGCCCAAGTGGCAGGAATAATGGATCACAAGCCCAACAAATAAATAAATGGGTCTTGAAGAGGCAAGCGGGCTCAAAGAAGCCAGGAAAGAAAGAAATAGCATCCCATGGGCAGAGTATGAGGTAGAAAAGTGAGAAAGGGCTGCCGCAAGCCCAAGACAATGCAAACTAAGAGAGTAAGGGGTTTATGGCAGGCCCATGAATTCCAAAGATAAGGATAAGGTTATTGGGTCAGGGAAGCCCAATGAAGTTAGTAAAAGGCTCATGGGAGTGTGGAATTAGCAAACAGGCCGAGGAAGCCCAAAGAAAGCAATCGGGCCGTGGATGCCCAAAGGAAAGCCCAAAGGGACATAAGAGCCCATGAGTAAAAGCAAAACAGTGTTCATGACAGGCCACTGAGAAAAGGGATAAACGGCCGGCCCAAAAAGAAGTCCAGCAGGATTAAGTTATTACGGCAGGAATAACAGTTTAACGTAGCAGGCAATAAAGAAAATCAAAAGTGGGCCAAAGAAATGTAAGGCCCATCATCATACGAAGCCCAGCTCCTGAATGGAGCGGGAAACCAAAGAAAAGCCCACATGAAGGGCCAGGAAACGCAGACGGAGAGTCTCCAGGTCACGGCAGACGCATGAGCAGCAGACAGACTCTTGGACAAATCTGAAAGGGAAGCATGCGCAAGGCCCAGGCACCACCAGCCTGTACCCAGCCAATATAGGACATGGTGGGGCCATGGGCCAGAGGTAAGAGGTAAAGGGGGTATGGTTTGGTGGTGAGGAGAGGGGAAAAGATCTATTTCACGGCTCCTGCCCAAGCCCTTTTGGGAGGTACGTCCTACTGGGATGACAGACCACCCAAAAGAGGCAAGTTTGGGGGGGAACCGTTGGGTGCAAGCCTTGAGAGTAGAGAGAAAAAGCATTTATACCGTGGCAGGAAGAAGTGTTACGGTATACAGAGGAACAAAACAAACCTGCCTCTGTCTGGCAAGGGTGGATGTCGCACAGACCTGGTGGTCGGCAAGTACGCCTAGACCAGACAAAGGCGGTTAAGGGGCAAAACGGTAAAACGTTGGTCACGGCAGGCACTATAAAAGGGCCCTTGCCGTGCCCTGAAAAAATGGGGGATCGAAAAACAAAGTATATTTCACGGAGTGAAAAGAAAAAACAGAGCATTTTTATGAAGTGAAAAGAAAAACAAAGAAAGAAGAAAAGAAAAAAGATAAGAAAGAAAAACAGAGAGGAAAAGAAAGGAAACTAAGGAAAAAGGAGAGTTAGCTCAATAGGCATGCACCAATAGATCGGTTTCCCTCTCTCCCCCATTTAAATCTTACTTTCTTCCAAAACGTAAATAAGGACTCTTTCTTTTTGGGCAATAACCATTCAGGTCCAACTCCCTCAAAGTCATTAATCCCCACGGCAGGATCTTTTTCCTGGGAGATTATTTGCGTTGAGAAGAGGCGTTCTCTCCTCTTTGGCTTTGCTGCGACAGACTAAGCTTAAAACTTGATTTATGCCCATTTGATTAGCTAGTATTATTTTCTTCATTTTTCTCTGTGATTGACATCAATATGATTGTAATCATGCTTTATTAGTAAGGAGTACATAGCCACTTATTTAAATAGTCGGAATACTCTGTTTTAGTTATTATTATATCTGACTGCCGTAACTCGTCTGCAACAGTTCTGCTTGCCGTAAGTTTGCTCTTGGCAGACAAGGCATAAGTTTGTGCACAAACCGGCCCAAGTTGAGTTACAATTGGACCGGCCCCAGCTCCCTTACTCAAAAACACTAGGGCCCATCACCGCAGGAGGCAGCCTAGCCCATTACCGCAGAAGGCAGCCCAATACACCATATACAAAAAAGGCCCCCACAGAGGTCATTATAACTAACCCATTAGGCTATAAATGTTAAATAGCTAAGCTTTAACCTTATAAAACTCAATAGTATACATTGAATAGGATTTTATCTTTGATCATATTGACCTTGAGATCCCCCCCCCCCCACCAATCTCTCTCTAAGCCACTTTCTCTCTCTGCTTAAATTCTCTCTCTTTCTTGAGAGCATTAATATTTTTCTTGCATCGCTATTAGATTGTACCAAAGGCCAATGAGTCTAAGTAAATGTTAGTCCTTCTCCTAATTGGTTTAGAAATTCTGAGTAAGTTTTCTTCATTATTATGAATCCTAGTAAGAGATTGAATTTAATAAACTTCCAGTAGCTTATTTTATGTTTAAAGGGGGAGATTGCCTTCTCCTTCCTAAGTGTAATTACATGGGGAATCTTGGTGTGATTTCCTATGGTTCATCTTCTTGTTCTTCTCATTATATTCACTGTTTAATACCAAACAGCCATCCATATTTATTAAAAATCCAATCTTTTATTTACCTAACCTTACCCAAACCCTTAAACATAAAACTCTCTCAAGAATTCTTCCAGATCTCATCAAGAATCCTAATTTAGAGATTATTTTATAAATATAACACATCAAAATTGGTATCAGAGTTTTCTAAAGCTTTAGTAAGCTTCATACATATGATACATCACTACAAAACGCGGGGGCCTTGGGCCACGTTTTTTAAGCCGTGGCTATAAAAAACGCGGCCCAAGATAGACTGAAGCCGCGTTCCATAAAAACGGGGCCATAGACGGGCTCTTAGGCCACGTTTTTCAAGCGGGGCCATAGACGGGTTCTTAGGCCGCGTTTTTTTCAGCTAAAAACGCGGCCTAAGAACCTCCGTATTTTATTTTTTGGTAAACTTCTTTTTTTTTTTTTTTTTTTTTTTCTTTTCCTTAACTGTGGCCGCATTTTAAAAACGGGGCCATAGACGGGTTCTTAGGCCGCGTTTTTTAAGCGGGGCCATAGACGGGCTCTTAAGCCGCGTTTTTTTCAGCTAAAAACGCGGCCTAAGGACCTCCGTATTTTATTTTTTGGCAAACTTCTTTTTTTTTTTTTTTTTTTTCTTTTCCTTAACTGTGGCCGCATTTTAAAAACGGTGCCATAGACGGGTTCTTAGGCCGCGTTTTTTAAGCGGGGCCATAGACGGATTCTTAGGCCGCGTTTTTTTGAGCTAAAAACGCGGCCTAAGGACCTCCGTATTTTATTTTTTGGCAAACTTCTTTTTTTATTTTTTCTTTTCCTTAACTGTGGCCGCATTTTAAAAATGGGGCCATAGACGGGTTCTTAGGCCGCGTTTTTTTGAGCTAAAAACGCGGCCTAAGGACCTCCGTATTTTATTTTTTGGCAAACTTTTTTTTTTTTTTTTAAATAGGAAACTTAAACATTTTCAACCCTAGCCTCCATCTCTCAAGCCCTCACCCTCCATCTCCGATCTCAAGCCCTCACACCCCACCGTTATGCTTTTGTACTTTCATCATCGGATTCTGAATCACCTTCAACAAGAAGCTATTCTCAGAGACTAATATCCGATTTTGCAAGGTACGATCTTCTATTGCTTTTCATTTTCATTGCATTTTTTTCTATAGATTCACTCAGATTCTATGTTCAGATTCTGCTTTGGTTTGAGTTTTTTTTTTTGTTTTTATTATAATTTTTTTTTAATTTTTATGTTTATTCGAATGGGTTTGAAATTCTATAGCTCAATTCGTTAGCTTTGTGGTGGAATTTTAGCCTTGTTGGAGGCGGTGCAGAAGTTGAAGATCGGAATTTCACTACTTGGTCAGCTTTGCCAAATCGCATTTTTCGATTTCATGAAGTGGGTGGAGGTGACAATTTTGAGGTTGGTTCTCTGATCTTTTATGTTATGAGATTTTAATTTGGTTTGTTGGAGTTTTGCTATGCAATCTGGATTAACATGCACGCATTTTTTTTTCTTTGTTCTGTTTGGCAAAATTCATGTTTGTTGGGATAAAGATAGTTTTTTCCCCTTCTGTTTTGATAGTTGGCAAAGGCTGATAAAAGATGAGAATTTTGAGTATCTTGAGCCGTTTGTTTGTTTGTTGATTGAATGAGTTGTTATAGCTGTACCCTTTCTTTGGTTGCAGGGAAAACGAACATGATAAGACAATCAAGTTTTGATTTTGAATCTGTTGCAAAAAGAAAAAGAAAAAAAAAAATTAACGAGTAGTCGAGTACTATTACTATTGAATAATACTAGGCTAGGTAGCATAGTCTTTTTATTTTTCCTGGAGGATGGATTGAGTTTGGTTAGGCTCTTTTCTTTTTCTTTTTCTTTTTTGTTGGATAAGTAGCTAATAGCAGGGTCCCTGACAATGCTCCGCTTTTGCAATGAAGTTCTCATTTAGTTAGTGGTATCCCAAGTATTTAGGTAAATACCAATCATGAATTAGTCGATGTCCTCTTTTACGTTACCTGTGTAAGTCATTCTGAAATTTGTTCTCTTTCTTTGATTAGATCAAGTCTTTGTAGTTGCGTATTATGATTATTTGAAGTATTTAAGGTTCAGTGAATAAATGTCCAAAGTATAACATTTCATTGGTCATTAGGTGTTTGATAATGGTTTACAAGGATTAGTTGTTGTGTTGGATGCCTTCGGTTTTGCTTTTTCTTTTTGGAGCTTATTTGCTTATGTATAGTGTTTTAAAGCCTTATAGATTTATCCACTTTCAGCGAATCAGCAAATAAGCCAAACCAGAAGTGCGTTTGAATGCGCTCTGTTGATTGTATATTAGCTGAAAGGATTGTAGAAAAAGAGGGGGATTTTTTTTTTTTTTTTAATAAAATTTTTGGGTGTGGAGCCTGCCAAAATAAGCTGAAAAGGCTGGCTTTTTTCTGGGCTTGCTAAAAAAACTCTCAGAATAATGTTGTGCAGCAAGTTCCCACTGAAATATGCGTTCACATTTACTTGCTTGCTTGAAGACTCGGGTTAGTGCCAATTGCAAATCATGTTGTAATCTAACACTAGTAGAAATATGCCCACCTGTTTGAAACCTAAACAAGTAACAATAAAATTTGTTCATTGTTATTTAATGTTGGCCTAAGATAGCAAAGGGGGCTACCTTTTACGTTGAAGGACCTTCACAAGGTTATCTTATTGCATATATATTTTTTAGATGTATCTTCCAACTTGCTAGTGTTATTCTATATGGTTCTTTTCATTGGATTGGTTGAAGCTCAAGCCTTCAATTTCATTTCTTGTTAATGCAACCTTTCCTGTTGTATAGGTGCAATGTGGAGAAGTGGAACTTGAAAAGAAAATAGATGAGAAGATTGAGCACTTCATTAACTGGGTAGAAAAACACCCAAACAAGAAAATTCAGGTCTGTAGTTTGCCTGTGGCTTTTAGTAACCATATGATATGATTTGTGGGTGGTTTGTAAATATCCTAAAGACCTTTTTTTTCCTTCCCTTAAAGGTGAGTCTGTCAATCTTTAAAGTTGCATTCAGTATATGGCAAATATGTTCTTATTTTATACTATTATCAGTTTTGAATATTGTGTATCACAGACAGTCATGGATGTGTAATGCATATCTGTTGTTCATTTTAGAGGGAATCCAAAATGTATTCACTTTCCATGATTAAAGGATTTGAGTTTTTGTTTCAGAAAATGCCATTATCACTTTATGTTCCTTCTTCGTTATATTTTAATTCTTGCCTTGTGGAGTTTGTGGTAGCATATTACAGTTAGCATCTTTGTGGCATGCACATAGATTCTAGAGAGAAAAAAAGGATATAGTGGTTTATACAGGATTTTGCATCACACACTTATTTTGTTGCAGTGCTTCAGTTGTGTCATTCTTTCTGATGTAATTGTAGTTTGCACTCTTTTTTTTTTTTTTTTTTGTCCAATCTCACTAATATACTGCTGTATTATCAAAGTAGAATCAAAATCAACTTGTATTAATTAATGTAACATATACATGTACGAGACCGTTATAATATTGTGGATAGATATGATACTTTCTGGATTTCAAGTATGGATTTATCCTTTTTTAAAGATACATTCTTGAATAATTATCATAATGCTTGTTTATAAGAATTTGCGTGTGTAAACAGTTGAATAAAACAAGGGGACTTTATTCTGGTTCATTAATAGTTACACTGTAACCAAGCTCACTGTTTCTAGTGGCATTGGACTTTGATATAGTATGGAGTGGAAGTGTACTGTACTTTGCTTCCTTTTATCATCTAAAATAGTAGGTGCAGATTATTTATCTCATTTGCGTTTTTGTAGTTGTTGAAATATCTGGTAGGAAGGAGGAAAAGGGTGAAGCAATTGATGAGGACTGAATCTGGTCTCAAAGTCCAGCAACTAGACATTCTGCAACAAGCATTAAAGCTCACTACAAACAGGTTTGTATTTTTTTTTTTTTTTTTTGAGATGTTTTTTATTAAGCTTTATTTTGCTGTTTCATTTCACCTCCATCACCAGTCCATCACAATAATATTAATGCATTTATTCTCTTTGTCAAGAACTAGATTTTAGACTCCTGTGAAACTCATGGCTCAATCTCCTTATTACCAAAACCCAATCTCCTTATTTAGGATTAATATCCATATCCATTAGCAGCCAAAGGTGGTAATGTTCGCAAATGGAGTATTGCTATTGCCATTGAATGATATTCCCATAGAATTAAGAAACAAAATTATGAGAGAGGGGAAAAAAAAAAGATTTAAATAGGCAAGATAAATAGTGAAGGGGGTTGATATTTATTCTAATAGTTATATACTAGTCTTTTATCAGTGTCATGATATTTTATTTTCTAATTTGTAGTAATATAGTTTATTGATTAATTTAGAATAAAAGAAGAATTTTATCATATCTTTAAAAAAATAATTAAAATTTTATAGACCAATACAGAGAAGATATGACTTATTGCTCAAATTAGAATTATGCATAAGCTTGCCATCCTGTTATCAGCATCACCCCATGTTGATCTATTTACAGATGCAGATTTTGTATCAGCAACACCCCATGTAGATAAGGGACCAAGTTCTCAAACTCAGGTCAGACACCCTTTCGGCTTAATTTATAAAAATATATTTTTTATGTAGAAAATGCTCAAAAATTTTTATTTTACAGTTTTTATATGTAAAGTAGCCTTGTACACCTTGATAATTGAGTTTATTGTTTCCAATAGTACTACTTTGGTTTGGAATTTGGGCAGAATAATTATGTGGTATGGATCTTCATGTCAGTTTCTTTTCCTTATACTTGAGTTTAGTGTAGTTTCTATTAATCAGCTTAAAAGCCAATTATTTGAAATGGTCTTTAGTTCCTTTGACACTGTAAATTTCCAATAATTGGTGAATCTACTGTCATTTTCATTTGGTGTACTTGAGATGGTTAACTTGCACCTGAGGGCAAATTGAAGGTGTTTTTTTGCTGCAAACAATTAACTGTAGCCTTAAATTACTGATAATAACTGTAAATTTACTTTTACTCATCAAAAAAAAATACTGATTATAACTTTATTTTGGGATTCCTTGTGAGTGAAGCTCTAGTGGAACGAGCACTTACTAATATGGGTATTTTCATTCTGTGTGTCTCTTGATGACTAATGCAGTCATTCTGTCCAATTCGTACTGTTTATTACACCAAAACAATGTCCTTTTGGAAATATATATATATAAAAGACTAAAGCTAAAACTAAAGATATAATTGGACAAACTAAATGGAAAGATTAAATTGAAAACACATTAAAATTAAATAACTGAAATGAAAGAGAAAAATGATACTTAAATGATTGAATTGAAAATAAATTAAACTTAAGAGTCTTAAACTAAGTAAATTGTAATTTAATTAAAACAACAATCTCATAAGCGAAAAGAGTTCACTATATTGTTTGTTAAGGATGGGAAGTAAATTGTTTGGTAAGGATGTAAAGTACCTTCCCAGATGGCAAACTAATTCTTACCGAGCTTCTTCTTTTCTTTTCTTTTTTATTTATTTATTAATT
This sequence comes from Quercus tomentella, assembly GCA_028535165.1. NCBI lineage: Eukaryota > Viridiplantae > Streptophyta > Magnoliopsida > Fagales > Fagaceae > Quercus > Quercus tomentella. The sequence goes on along the minus strand of JAPQVY010000001.1, from coordinate 24,552,971 downwards.
CTTGGAGCTAGGTATCAACAACCAACATTAATTCGTTCTTATCTTCATTCCTGAAGCAAAATAATAACCCCCAGTTGTATTGTATCACTCTAGGCATATAAAGGGGAGGCCCACAGCCACACCACACTTTCAATGTCTGCTTCTATCAACTTGTCCTCCCACTTTGGTCATGGAGCCAAAATAAAAGTTTTAAATTAACTATGATTTGTTTTAGAAGAAAATTAATGGTCAGTGAGCTATGTATCAAAGTGCATTTTTGTTCCTAAGTTATCAATTGTTTTAATTTAGTCTTTAAAATTTTAAAATTGAATGACAATTGGGAATTTGAGGTCAAAAATATGATTTTGGACCCTTAATAATTATTAGCCCTATATGAGAACAGTAATTGCTAATGTGATACACATTTACTATATATGTGTCCATAAATCACAAAATTCTGGTAAAATAAAAAAAACACAAGATAAATAGAAATATTTAAATATTGATTTTGGAAGACTAGCATAGAGCCTAAGGATGAAACTGAAATCTAATGGCATAATTCATAGACTAATTATATTTTAATTAAATAAATGAAACTAGGGATACTTAATCTAGGATGGAGGAGATCATGATTAAACATAGACATATTGAAGTTTGCGTATTTTTTTCAAAGACCATCCATGGTGATTTATTGAATGAAAACATTTTATCTCGCTCTGTAGGATGGATTAGATACTAATCAAGAAACTTGGCATGTCAAATTTTATAGTCCTCACCACAAATTTTATCTAAAGTGCACTGTGAGTTAATTGCCCTCCTTTCTTGCATTTTATCTTTGCAAGAGATATTACTATGTATGTACTTTCAAAGTTTTTATAGTAAATGTGAGACTAATGCAAGATTAAAACTGTTTAATGAGGGCTTGGTTTGTGGTGACTGTACTAGAAAACAGGTGTGGAGGTCCTTAAGGCATCTGGGCTAGGAAAAAGAAAAAAAGAAAAAAAAAGGGCTATAGCCGCGTTTTTAAACGCAGCTATAGCTTTCACCCATAGTTGTCAACAAGGGTCCTATGGCCACACTTTTCAAACGCGGCCCAAGACTAGGACCTATGGCCACGTTTAAAACATGGCCATAGGTCCTGGTCTTGGGCCGCGTTTAAAACGCGGCCCAAGACCACAACCTTAGGCCGCGTTTTAAGACCAGACCCTTAGGCCACGTTTTCAACGGGGCTATAGGACCTGGTCTTGGGCCGCGGTTAAAAAGTGCGGCCATAGGACCGTCAGTCCTATAGTCACAGGTTTTAGGCCACATTAAAAAGCGCGGCCTAAAAAAACGCGGCTATAGGCTATAGCCACGTTTTTTTGACATATAGCCGCGTTTTAAAAACGTGGCCATAGAACCTTTTTTTTGTAGTGCATGGTCCCGAGGAATACAAAAAGTGTACGTCAATTAGGAATAGAACGGTAATCTTTGTACATGTATTAAATGACTGAGAAGAATTTTTGTCTGTGAGCACAGTAGCTGCTGACAAAAATTCTATTTCAATTAGGAATAGGAATAGTAGTCCTTGTACACGTAACAAACTACTGGGAAGAGTTTTTGTCTGTGAGAAGTAGGGGTGTGCATGGGTTGAGTTGGGTCGGGTTAAGAGAATTTTTTGACCCAACCCACCATGGTGGGTCAAAAAAATTTAACCCAACCCAACCCATCACATAAGTCCAACTCAATCCACATGAATTAGGTTGGGTCGGGTTGAACCCATGGGTTGGACAAATTTTTTATTATTATTATTATTAAATTGAGTAAAAAAAATATAAATATAAATATATTAAAAAAATCCAAAGATTAGTATCAATGTAACTATTTAAAGGCAAACAACACTAATGACTAAACAACAATAGTAATTTACTAGAGTTTGTATAAATAATTGGCTTTTATATAAGATAGGAAGAGCTAGTTATTTTAAAAAATTTATTAATTATATAATATATTTTAAATATATATATTAAATATATGGGTGGGTCGGGTTAGGTTTGGTGGATTTGGAATTTTATGACCCAAATCCAACCCGACCTGCTATAAAAAAAATTTTGTAACTCAACCCAACCTACCAAGCCCTAAAAACCGACCCGACCCAACCCATTGGGTTGGGTCGGGTCGGTTTTGGCGGGTTGGCTGCACACCCCTAGTGAGAAGTTTTCAACGTGGGGAGTGTTTTAGTTACATGTAACTTCCCACTGTAACTATCATATGTGCATTTTGATGAAGTAGTGTTTCAACGTGGGGTAGAAGTTACAGCGTGTCACATTCACACTCTTGTTAAAGATATTGTCATAAAAACAAGAAAATCGTACTTGATACTATCCACAAAATCTCACATGAAAGAAAGAAAAATAAATAACGGGTTTTTGGGGAGTTGCCTTCAAAGCAAATATTTTCTCCTTCACGGTCACAATCCAACCATAACACCAAATAACCACAGCTTCGAGCTTCTTGACTTCAATGCCTACAAATATGAGCCTTATACCAAGAGAACTAGTCAAAATTATTGCAAAAGAAAGAAAGTCTGCAATATCCAAATCAGCATAGAAATGGAATTACGCTTCAACGCAACAACGATTTCTGACTTTAAGTTTGATTTACATGGACAATTATCCAAATAAAATTACTGGAAGACAATTATATGATACTAGCCTCTGAGGCTCTTCTATTTTTTTGAAAAAAAGTTACGTGCTCAAAGGCTCTTCTATTTTTTTGAAAAAAAGTTAATAATTTGCATCCATTATAATTTGGAATTACTACGTTTTCCAATCACAAACAAATCTAGGAATGTGATGAAAAAATTATTTCACCTGCTAACGCATAATACTCATCACACCTCTAGGTTTTTTTGTGATTGGAAAATGTAGTAATTTTAAATTATAATAGATGCAAATTATTAACTTTTTCCCAAAAAAATAGAAGAGCCTCTGAGCACGCTCGTGAGCGCATGCTCAGAGGCTAGTGTGGATGAAAAATTTGCCATGGTTTAAAATCATGAGACACAATACTTAAAATTGTTGTGGTAATATCCATTACAAAAAATTGTTGTGCGAATGTCCATTACCAAAAAAAAAATCCAAATACACTCCCCATTTTGATTATGAAAAAGGGAAAAATATTCTATGCAATATATATCTTCCCATTGTAATTGTGATTTATTTTTAGTTTTTTTTTTCACATTAGTTTTCCTAAACAGGAAAAGTTTATGAAATTTCACAAAATAGTCCTCACACGAAAACAAAACAAAAACAAAACAAAACATTTTTTTTTTTTAGAAGACAAATATGAAGCCACCATAAAGCATTTCGAAATCCATTCATATGGATATGACTTTAAGCATTTGATACATTATATGAACTTACATTAAGAGGATGGGGCACATTAAAGAGAGAAAGGGTAATAGATTTCATCGAAAGCAGTAAGCTTGTAACCACATATTTCATATTTACGCAATTTTCTAAACTTCCCTTGCCCTTCTTTTATCCCCTGATCCCCTTCCTAATCTCATATTCCTCCTAAAATGGTGATAGAAACAAATACCAATGCCTTGGTGCAAATCAAACTAACTTATGAATTCCGGGCAAATAGTTTTTCTTGCTATCATCATCTAGGGCAGACCTCCCAGCTCCTAAGACATATAGAAAGAAAAAAAAATTAGAGAATTTATAGAAATCAAGGCATTACCTAAAAATGTCAATTAGATTTCATGGAAAAGTAAAATGTAAAATAATAAGTTCAAAGAATGCTAAAAAAAAATAGATTTGTGAAAAGTAAGTCTTCAACCATGAGATTTCTAAAGCATCAACGTGTAGAAAAAAAAGTTTATGGTTCCATAGCATCCAAAGAAACAATTTTTCTTTAATTGAACAATGACCAAAAGAGAGAGTGTTTATTTACTCAATTGGTATCCAATGAAAATTGTAACGCTCACAAATGCCTCTCCCTTGGGCTTGTTCATATAGATTTACTGCATCATTAAAAATCCATTCTAAATCAAATTGTATATGAACAACAACCAGTTTTCATTTTCATGTGTATTGCATCATCCTATGAAGCAGGGGATCCCAATTAAATAAGAATTACCAATCGAATAAACATATAGATTTATGTATTTGCAGTGTTACCTATTAATTATTATAAGATCTGGGAGTGAGAGTTGCGCTTACTGCGTATAATAATAACAGCTGCAGTATTCCCCAAGGAAAGTGGCACCACTGCGTATGTTCCTAAAATAAAAGCTGTCATCAATGTTTAGATAGACCAATATGCCAAAGCATGGGCATATATTGTAATTGTTCAATTAAAGAAAAAGTGTAAGGCTTATTTAACTATAGGGTGAAGAACAAATAAGATGCTAAACTTATACGAAAATTTTATCATGTGTCATTGTCAATGTCAAAATTTTTGGGAACCTACTTAAACAAATTGTAAACACTTTGTCATTGCCAGTGTCAAAATTTTTGGGAACCTACTTTAACAAATTGTAAACACTTCAATTTTCATTTTCAAAAACAAAGTAAGGGGAAAAAAAAACCCAAAAATGTATTGTTAGCAAAATTCATTTAAATGCTACTCACTTTGATTTGGCTAGCAATATTCTTTAAGGGGTTCAATGTTAATAGTTGAGGATGGTGCATCTAGGAAGACTCTGCCTGTCTGCCATGGCTACTGCAGTCACGTTATAGTGGTCGGGTTTTGGTGTTGGTTTGTAGTTGTTGCCATGTTGGGAAGGAGAAGAGTGAGGAGGTAGTTTTGGTGTGTAGTGCGCGCATAGGAAACGGATGAACTGTATGTGGGTTAGTGGGAGGTTTAGATTTTTGGGATTTGTATATGTGTTTATCCCTGTAGGGTTTTTTTTTTTTTTTTTTTTTTTAATAATAATTTGCACAAAAGATGGGAGTGTTTTTTTTTTTTTTTTTTTGGGGTAGAATTAAAAAAAAAAAAAAAAGGACGGATGGGGATTTTTTTTTTTTAAATTTATAGTTAAACTTATTTAATTGATGTGATAATTCATAATCTATTGTTCTATTTAAAAAAAAAAAACAATAAACGTATAATTGCTTTGAAAAAGTGGATTAGTGGGAGAGTATTCTTATTTTGTAGGTAATGCTTTAGTGCAAATTAGATATGTATTTTTATAGGACTATCCTTTAGTTTTGTCTTTACTTAAACTTAAGGGTGTAGGGGTATTTTGGAACGAAAAAAAAAAATCTGATCCAAACAAGGGAAACCTCTTAAATAGTAGTATAAATAAATTCAAATCCTGAAATTTTACTTGTTGCACCTTTTGCGGGAGGAAAAAAATTTGCATGCATGACATGGGACAAGAACTTGCGAAAGATGTCAACTGATGCAAGCAAGCGGACATGCCCACATTCACTGATATGTCCACATATCTGATTCATTAAAATCTTCTATATTCAAACACTCATAACAGCTTCCCGAACTTCCAAGAACCACACAATACAAGCAACACATCGCATAGTTTCTTAATACTGCCATATAAAACAAATAATTCTTTTTTGCTAAGTAAATAAAACAAATAATACTATGTATACTTTCTTTTTATATAAGTAATTAATAATGCTTCATTAAAAAAAAAATGAAAGAGTAGAAAGAAACAAAGCACAGGCAGTGTGCTAAGAACCCAGCAAACATACAAAACTATGACACACGAAAATTACAACTATCAAGCAAATCAAGCAAAGAAGAAAAAGTAAAAACTTCTGATGCATTTGTCCTGAATTGATCTTTCACACCCTTCAAAGGTCCGAGTATTCCTATCCCGCCACATACCCCATATGAGGCAATGAGGGATCGTACTCCAACAAGCAAGAAGCTCCTTTAACACCACTAGGCATGAAAAAATGTACCCCAAAGAGCAAGAGTGACATATTCTACAACTCCCTAGCTATAGGACAATGTAATAGTAAATGATCTGTGGACTCCCCATCCTTTTTGCACATGCAACACCAATCGACCACAATGATTCGGCACCTCCTCATCAAAGGTTAATTTTTTTTCCCCACACCATAGTCCATAGAAAAACTAAACTTGTTTGGAACTTTAGGTTTCTACAAAAGCTTCTAAGGAAAAGCCGATTTAGCTATAGAATGCAACACCTTATAATAGGATTAACTTCAAAAATACCTCTAGAAGACACTTTCCAACATATCCTATTCATTCCATCCCGTCTCATTGGTGTCGAATAAATCAGATCCATAAAAAATGCACTCTAACTCCCAATCCTGTACCAATCTACTAAAACTGACATTCCAATGGTAACTATCCCCTAAGAAAGATAGGAGCTTTATTACTGAAGCATCCCTATTACGGGAAATAGCATAAAGCTCAGGAGAAATCTCTTTCAAAGGGAGCTCCCCACACCACGAATCATGCCAAAACCTGACAAAAGAGCCATCCCCCACCTTAAAGCTAACAAATCATTGAAAGGTGTCTTATCCCTTCCTAATAGTCTTCCACAAGCACACACCATAAAACCCCTGCACATTATTAAAACACCATTCCCCCCCCCCCCCCCCCCCATTCTTCCATATTTGGTATCCATCACCTGTCTCCACAAAGTGTCTCTCTCCATTGCATACCTCCAAATCCCAAACGCCTAAACCTCCCATATTTCCCGCTCCTCCCCCCACACAACCAAAAAAGAAAAAAAAAATCCTGCTGTGACTTCTCCATGAGCCGCACAATACTCATTGGGATTGGGAACAGAGATAGATAGTAAGTAGGCAAGCTAGATAAAGTACTCTTAATCAATGTGAGCTGTCCACCATTAGAAAGCTACATGCTCTTCCAGCCAGCCAAGTGCCTCTCCATTTTCTCTAGAAAACCAGGCCAATCAGCTTTTGCTTTAAAAGTGGAGCCTAGAGATAGACCCAAATAAGTCATGGGCAAGTGAGCTACCTTACACCTCAAAAAACCGACCAAAACTTCAAGCCCTAGCACTCAGATTTCCCTAGATTAATCTTCAAACCAGATATAAGTTTTTTTTTTTTTTTGGTTGCCCACAGTGTTTTCTCAAGGTTTTCAACCAGAGACTAATCACTGTTCGTGCCGGGTGGGCCCACGAAGGGGTAAAGCACTGGCCCAGGAAATTCTTTTCAAAGTGCAGGTAGCAGGACTCGAACTAGGGAGTACACCTAGTTGAGCCCAGTACAAGCACTTTGAGGCTAAGAGCCCAACCACTTGGCCAACCCCCTAGGTTCAAACCAGATATAAGTTAAAACCATAGAAAAACTGCTTTCATGTGCCAAATCTGTTCTATATGTACTTATCTTTCATGTACTCAGAATCTCAGATAATGCAGCTTACATATCCAGCAACAATATTTCAGCATGTAAAAGGTTATGCCAAGTTGCCAACTACTGCAAGAACTCTAGTTTGGGGCAACTTATCAAAAAATAAAAAAGGTTTTGGGCCACAAAGGAAAATTCATTCCAACCAGTCCTTTTAAATTAGTACAAAAATTCCAGGATTTTTTTTTTTGGGGGGGGGGGGGGAGGAAGAAAAAAAAAGATGAACATGGAAAGAAAAAGAAACTAAAAATAGAAAGGAAGCATAAAAAAGGCTATACCTTAGGGTTTGATTCTGTCTTAGTAATTTGAGCTTGGAAAAGATCCAAAGGGTCGGTGGCTGTCCAATTTTGATATGTTGCTGGAAAATCTACACTAGATTCACACAGAAAAAACAGTACATTGAAAAATCTAACCACAAGACATCAAGACAGGCAAAGCATAGAAAGTTGTACTAGATAGAATTAACAATTCAAAAGCAGTGGTGAATTAAAACTAATGCTACTTGTTACGTTTGCTAAACACTGGAAATTTTCAGATTCTCTCAGATGATTAGACTTACAAGTTACAACTACTCGAGTAACTGAACACGACTAATACAAATGATGACATTATAATTTAAAATCAATATTCAAATCTGCGAAAACAGAATTCACTTGGTTCCTTGTCAGTTTCTATGAAAACAGAAACATTTTATGTGTTCCAACAAAAGATTTCACTTATTTTTCTCTCAACTGGAACTAGCATTTCTTCCTATGTTCAAACTATGCACAAGTTTTGACTTTATTAGTGGAAGAGAGCACGTGCTCACTGGAAAATTACAAAGAAAAAACACTGATGGCATAACTTGTAACAAGAAATCGTTTAAAGATAGTACATGGATGCATCCAAATATTGTAAAGCATAAATAAGAATCAATGAAGACCAAATAATACATAGAAGTCCAGAATACACTGCTAAACTTTAACCTGTGAGCAATTTTAGTCCCCAAAAAAACTTAAAGTGCTCAATTTTAGCAAAAATGCTAGGACCACAACTTTTGTCACAATTTGCTCACGTGACAAGTTAAGAGTGGTGGGTTCACAACTCCATCACTCAACTTGCCACGTTGACAAGTTGTGGATTTAGTTGTGGTCCTAGCATTACTGCAATTTTAGTCCCTAAAAAAGCTTAAAGTTATCACTTTTAGTCCCTATGGAGTGATAACATGTCAGTTTTTTGTTTGGCCTGGTCATATAAAGGACCAAAAGTGATTACTGGGCAAACACTGCATTTAAGCCTACATTGAACAAGCACATTACAGTAAACAAAGAAAGTTGAATTTAAGGGTATCAAGTAATTAGTATAGTATTGATTAAAGTACAATTTTTGGGAGATTTCTGAGAGAATAATGACCTGAACACATGCCCAATGACTGAGGTGACTTTAAATTGAGCGCGAAAGCCAAGAAACATTCCCTCGAATTCATGCACATCTTCTTTTGCAACTTATTTTAATAGCCTTTTTCCAAACTCTGACTTTCTATAAAATAAAATTTTGAAAAAAAGTTATATAACTAAGTAAGTTGTGATGGAAGCTTTGTAACAAAATATTTTTTTTTCAAAAACTAAATATTTAGCAAAAAAATGCCTTTAAACGTGTATTTAATCAAAAATAAAAATAAAAAAAATTTAAATATGTAATCTGATTTTTTTCCTTTTTTTTTCCTTATTGGATATTGGTTAGAAATGCTCCTACTAACTACTACCCTAACCCCTAACCCCAAACACTTAGCAAAATGTTTAGTCAACTGTAATTTAGCTAAAATGTAGTTTAGTTATTTTTTTATTAAAATGAATAGTCATTATTTAGGAATAACTATCTATCTATTTATCTATTATATTATATAATATAAAAATTAGATTTCCAAGTGGAAGATGCACACAGTAATGACATCCGTCTCTTTCTAAAGACATAAAACAAAGACAAGTCATCTTTTTTATTGCTTTCAATGTCCATTAATTACTTTTCACAAAAAAAATTACAAAACAAAAAATTAAAAAATAGATATAAATGGTAGGTTATAAAATAACTATCTACTTATTTATTTATATGTATATATTTATTTTTACAATAATTTTTTTTTAAAAAAAATTGAAAATGAATATAAAAATATAGAATAGAAAATCTAATTCTCATTTATAAAAGAAATTATTTTCTCTCCAAAACAATTTCTGGTAAAAAAATTAATAATGAATATGAAAAGTCTCAAAGTTTTCCATAAACCTATATGGTAGCCCAAAAGGCCTTTATCCAAACCTGCTATTATGCTACCACATTAGATTCTACAAGGTTTTTTTCTTTTTTTCAAAAAAAAAAAAAAATTCACATTAACTATTCAACTTGCCAGATATATATATACATTTTTTAATTACCAAAACATACAAGGCCTCTTCATCTTCCTCAATATTTCCCCTCCCTCAACACCATTGAATACTTTATTTTCTTCCTTTACATATTTTTCATATACATATCTTATGAAGAACAAGTTAAGTATTTGTGATGGAGAAATTTTCTTTTTCTTTTATGGCTAAAAATTTATTATTTTTTTACTATTCACAAATGATTGTTACTATTTCGAGCGGCAAGTGTGCAACCACCTTGATATGCGTGCTATGGGAAGCAAGAGGGGTAATTTTATTGATCTTCATTCTTAAAGATTGACCCACCACTAAGCAAATGACATGAAGTTCACACATGAGAAACTATAAAGGATTTTGACATTGAGAAACTTTTCTTTTTCCTCTTTAAATTTATTTTTTCTTTTAGATTCAATTTGCATTTTGATTTATATATTGTGTATGTGATGATAATGTGGGAGGTTTTGGTACTTGTAGGTACAATAATTGATTTTAGAAATACTACGCATTTGGCATAGCTCTTTCTTTTTTTCTATGATTCCAATATTATGTTGATACAAATTGGTTTTTAATTATGGTGTTGCTATTATCAAGGAATTACTAGAAAATGAGAGGAAAATAAAAGTCTTCCATGATTGAATTATTATTTCCCATAAACAATACTTGATCATCATTTTTTTATCTCAATCTTTTCTTTTTAGAATTTGTTAGACAGGTAATATTATTATTGCTCTTCATTAAATCTATCCAAGATAGTAAACTTTTCAAATGATAAGTCCTATAAAGTTGAGAATTCAAAACCTTACATTTAATCAGTATTGTTTTTCCTTAATTTTATATAATTATATCCCGTAATTAGACAATGATGAAAATAATGAATTTATTACCATATACCAAGGGTGGCAAAATACAACATGACCCGTGAACCTGACATGACACGAATTTAGCAAGTTATAGGTTGAAACTTAACAGGTTCGTATCATATTTGAGTTGACACGACTAACCCGTTTAATAAACGTGTCGTGTTTGGGTCCAACTCATGGGACTCGTTTGACATGTCTAACTAAATGTCATTTTACTAATACATCCTTCAAAACCCTAGGTATATAAACTTATTAGTTGTGTGGTTTATTTTGTTTGACATATTGTGATTAATCATTTGTGATATTAAGATATGCTTTAGTTTTAAATTATTATTTGTGATGTAATTATTCATTAGTTCTAAATTTTATATTTAAAAAATCTATTTGTTTGGTTTTTCATAGTTCAGATCAATTGGGTTAACAATAAAACTTGTATTTTTTTCCACTTTGATAAAATTTGATAAACGAGTCGACACAACTGACCCGTTTAATAAATATGTCGTGTTAAAGTTGAGGAATCTTGACCCATTTAATAAACGTGTCAGGTTAGTGTTAACTCATATAGTCAAATATTCATAGGTCGACATGACAAGAATCTAACACGCGAACACGAATTGTCACCCCTACCTTATACGTTATTGGTAGTAAAAACATCAATGAATATGTTTCTAAACCAAAGAATTGACATGGAAATATAAAATATAACTATAGATTCCAAATATTCCAAAGTATCACAAGTTAGCGACAAGCGATCTGTGCCGTCATGGTGGTGATTGTCAGTGACATCACCAAGAAAAATCTAACTTCCTTCTTTCTCTTTTTTTTTTTTTAAATAGTTTTTATATAGATCGATTTTTGTTTTCTAACTAAAATAGCCGATATTACTCAGTATATCCGATATTGTCTGTCACCAACTGGTTTGTAAAGCGGCACAAAATGAGGAGGTTTCTGTACCAATTCACTAATCGGCACAAAAAATTTTGATTGAACCGGCCAATACAGTACAATATTGACTCCATTGCCTGTAAAATATCATTTTTTTTTTTTTATCTTTATAAAGTAACCCAAATTTAAAATAAAAAAGAAAATAAATCAGGCACTTTACATAATGTTTAGTTGGGAGAATGGGAAAAAGTTGGAGATGATTGAAAAGTGGGAGAATAAAAAATATTTTAATTTTCCATCATAAGTGCTTAGGGTCTGTTTGGGAATTGCTTATTTTGCTGAAAGTATTGTAGACGAAGATAAAAGTTTGCTGAAATAGTATAGCGAGACCCATGAATAGTACCAAAAAGTGTAGTGGGGCTCATGAATAATAGCAAAAATAAGCTGAATAGTAAAATAATATAGTTTTTTAAGTAGGTGCCAAACACACACTTAGTAGGAGGGATAGAAAAGTAGAATGGTAGAAAGTAAATTACTATTATACCCTTGTTGTAGTTTGAAATAATAGAGTAATAAGGGCAATAATGTCTTTTGATACTCACACACATTTTTATTCTTATTTTCCTTTAATTTGGAAAGATAAGTTTGAGTAGGCATGAGTGGAAAACAACCACGTCTACCATAAACTATCCACCCAATTAAAACAATAGAAGCTCCCACAACAATCCTCTCATATTGATTATAAAATAAATAGATAAATAAATAAAAACAATCCTCCAGTTTTCCATCCAACCAAACGGGAAGAGTAAGACAAAGATTTTTATTTCCATGTTTCATGTTTCAAGTTTCAACCAAGAAGGACCAAAATGGTGCATAATTAATTTGACCTGGATTGTTTTTAATTGATATAGGTTTCTCTCTCTCTCTCTCTCTGAGGAATAATTGCTATCTATTGTTTATTGTTAGTATCTTGTACAATTACTGCTTCCTTTTTAATTGAACGATGCCTTAAACTTTGGGAGGGTACGTAGAAGGTGTAAAACCCATATTGGCCGGATATATAAGATAATTATTGGGAGGGGAAAGGAGAACGAGGGAGTGGTCATGTCTCGTTCTAGTTATTCATCTGTTTAAATATTCCATGTTCATCAAGCTCAATTCAACTATAAGAATCTCATATCAAATGCAGAACTCATGGAGATTAATTTATCACAGTTCTCTTCAATCAAGATGATTTAAAGTGCGTTTAGATTTAGTTTGCTTATTTCCGGTAGCTTATTTGCATAGCGTTTATCAAAATATTTATTTTTTGATAACTTTTATGTTAAATGTGTGATAAAAAGTTATTTTATAATTAATCAATATTATAAAATTTAGATTATTTGCCTGGTTACATATGTATCTATTTTCTTTGTGGTGCGCTTGAGAAATTCGACCTTATTGTGCTTTAGGGAATGTCGGCCTAATGTGCCTTAGGATTTAGACTTTAAGGATCACAAAAAAGCATATTTGCCAACATGTTATATATCTTGAAGTTTTAGGTAATCAACATATATAGCTTCCCAAGTGAAAGAGAGATCGATTTTGTTAATATTTATATATATATATATATGTGTGTGTGTGTGAGAGAGAGAGAGATGCTTATTCCCACTGATGCGCACAATATATGGCACATTGCAAACAAATCCTATTAAAAAGTTATAAAAGAAAAAAGAGAGAGAACTAGTCCTCTTAGCCCACTTAAGATGCGAACTGTATCGAAGAATTAAAGCATGTAGTAATATCTTAATCTGCAACTTGGGCATGCTTACGGTATGGAATTAGTGACATCAACCACTTCTATGCAATATCCAATAAATTAATGCAGATCTGTAGAATCTGTTGAAGATATATATATATATTTATTAATGGGTTTGTTTTGTGGTTTATTATGTGTAATGATATAAGAGATTCAATTATATTATAAGTCTTTTCTCAAAAAAAAAAAAAAATTATATTATAAGTCTGGCTCTCTCCTTCTTTTTTTATTTATTTATTTATTATTTATCTTAAGATCTTTTTTTTAATTTTATTTATTTTTTATCTTAAGATCTGAAATAGAATTCTACTATTCTAGTCTAATTTAAGTAGATGTATATGTGTGATACTCCATCTAATCTGTCTCGGACTGACCCTGGTCCCTGATCTGACTCTTATATATATATATACTTTATTAGGGTTGATTGTAATATAAAACTACTTGAGAATATGGTAAAGATTTTTATCCAAGGAAGTCAATACCGTACCAGAGGCTATATCGGTTTGGTCAACGGTACGATATATTTTGGGTACTAGTCAATACCGGTGTACCATTTCAGGTTTACCGCTATTTTATATATTTAATATATATATATATATATATACACACACAAAATCTCTATTTACCATAAAACATTACTTCAAAAATCTCTGTTTACCGTAAAACATTACTTCAATTGTTCATTGCATATAAAGAAAAAAAAAAAAAAAATATATATATATATATATATATATATAAAACAAAAAACTTAATTGTTCGCATAAAAAAACTAAAAAGTTGCTACTCACCTAAAAAAAAAAGAAAACTAAAAGGCACTATTGATGTGATGCAATTAATGCATCACATAACGTGGGGCTCAAAACTGAAAAAGAAGTAAAGGCTGAACCATTCAGCCCATCTTTTATTAAAAAAAATATAAGTTTTCAACATTTCGAAGGCTAGTCACGTGTAAAAGGGCTTAGAAAATTTCAAATAAGATAAAAAACAAAGAAAGAGAAACCACATAGCAATGTTCATTGTTCAGCAAAAAAGAGAAGAAATCAGAGCAGTGGAGAAGGACAACAGACAAGAAGAAGGAAAAAAAAAAAAAAAAAGGAAGAAGAAGATCTAATCGGCGATGTCAATGTGGTGGCAACTTGCTGCACTGGGGTTTGTTCAAATCATGCATTTCTTTTATTTTTCCTTTTAGTTTTTGTACCGGCCGAATTTCTCTTTTTCGGCCGCAACGTCCAGTATACTCCGGTATGGCCGGTATTGTTCGATATAGGCTAGTATCTTGAGCGGTACATTTTGAAGGTGTTTCGGTATCGGTTCATCGACAGGTACAAAGAATTCCGGCCGTACCGGCCGGTACGGTACGGTATCAACTTCCTTGTTTTTATCTCGTCAGGCTGAATGATTTTGCGTTTTCTTTCTTTCTTTCACATGCTTCCACTTTTCTATATTCTCTATGATACTTTTTCTCTTTAATCTCAACAGAATCTTTCCAATGTAAACGGTAGAATTAGTTTTAGCTGTAATGCATGAGAGATCTGATCGATCAAATTATCACTAGAATTACCTCTCAAAAAAAAAAAAATTATCACTAGAATCTTTTGCCGTAGCTTTCCTTTACAAATATTTTCGCATGAGATTCTATGTATATATATATATGTAGGAGAAAGATTTGGGTTGTATTCGTATATCACACCTCACCATGGCCCATGGCATCACTTTCCCCCAAACAATTATTCTTTTTGTTGAGAAAAACCTCCAAACAATTAAACTGAAGGAAATTCAGGGATTCCTAAAATAAAAGAATAATATAACAAAACACATCGTGGGAATAAGATTAATTAAAATGGAAATTCCTATACGTGAACCTTTCTTCCTGCAGGCTGCGCAGCCATGCATCCTTCTTATGGAACCTAAGAGATAATTTCTCTCTTTAGTTTGAAACATTGTAATTTTCCTCTTTATCTTTTTTTTTTTAATGAAAATTTTATCCCCTCCATTAATTTTTTTTTTTTGGGTCAAAATTAATGAAAAATTCTTTTTTTTTTTAAGAAGAAAATTAATTTTTAAATGTGTCTACACCCAGATGTTAATGAGTGGATGTGATATTTTTGTTATTGAAAGGAAATAAAGTTATGAGTTTAAATTCTATAAGGATGTGGTGTAAAATCCAAATTTCACATCCTCCAATTCCAACATGCCACATCATCTTATCACATGTTAAAGAATAAGCATGTTCAATCAATTTTAATACTCATCTGTTTCTCAAAAAAAAAAAAAAATTTAATACTCATCTAAAAATCCAACCAAATTAGGAATTTATTGAAATGTTATTAGGTGTGGTAGAATGTATTGAGTTTTAAATAAAAAACTAATTTGACAATCTTTTATTAGATGGTGTAAAACATGGGTATTATACTCCATCTTTACCAAATTCTGATTCTAAAGTTATTATTATACATGTTATATCTTTTATTATTATTATTAGAAGAAGAAAGTATATTCTATCAAAAAATAATAATAAGAAGAAGAAGAAAGTATTAAGATCTTTAACTTGTGAGTTCAGACACATATTTCAAATAATTAGATTTCTCATTCATTTGAGAAAATACTAACACATAGCCTCGTTGGGTAAAGTACAGTGCTCCTTACAAAAAGGGGATCATTACAATGTTTGGAAACTAATAGAAGGACATTGCTAACTATCTTTATCTATCTTATATACTTAAAGGGGGAAAGTGCAATCCACCTAATATATACTATCCATTGCTAAGATATGCAATTTAACTAATTTGATTGATTACTAAATCAGAACCATAGATTCATCAGAAATGCATCCAGTCAAGTTGATTACCTTGATGTTCATGGGCTGCATGCTTTAGCAATTGTTCAATTTGGCAACTCCAATTCCTGTATCAAATTTCCAATAAGCTATATAGCTAGCATCCACTATTAATCCAGATCAAAACTCTCTCTCACACACAAGCAAAGTCAAAGCATATTTTACAATTAAAGATTCTTACAAATAGTAAGCAGTATAACGTGTACTACTAGCATTTGGTTATAAATATTCCCCAATCCTTTCACTTCATCTTCAAGGTTCACATACAAAGTTCCCACTACATCTTCTAGTTAGATTCTTATATCCAATATTTAGTACTAGGAGTGGGCAGCTAATTTTCTTCAATTATAAATATACCCGGCCGTATGCTTCATTGGCAAGGTCCATCCATTGTCTTGTATATTAAGCTTGAGCGCCTTATAGTTCCCTCAATTCCATCACTCCAATCTTGTTGGAACTTGTTCAAGAGTATGTGGAAAAAGATATCAAAGTCCATAAGAAATTTACTTTGCCTTCAACCAAGTCGTCTTCTGCACCGTAATGAAGTTCTTAATGAGACACTGCATGGTGCCAACTTGGATGTGCACTGGGTGAGCTCCCATGTTTGTTTAGAGGAAAGCAAACCATGCATGTGTAATCACAGCATTAAGAACTTAGAGTCTGTCGAAAATGGCATAGCCATTGAGCACAGTGTGGGGGCTACTGGTTCTTTTGCTCATGCTGTCATTAATATGATTGGGATGCTCATAGGTAATCAAGTTCTTCCATCATGTAATTAGTTTCACGCATTTGTTCATGTTTACCTTTCATTTATCTAATAAAATTCCTTTGTTCCTCTATTAGTGCCCGTTTGGGAACTCCATTGTTTTTCGGTAGCTTATTTGCATTGTGTCTATCAAAAGATATGATTTTTGTAAACTTTTATGTTAAATGTATGGAAAAAAAAAAGCTAAAAACTAGATTATTTATTAAAAAAAAGATTTGTTAATTTTTTTAATAAAAATAAGGGAGACAAAAAACTAATTTTATTTGGCCAAACAAACACTTAGTATTCTATTAGAGATATAGGTTTATGTGTTTAAGAAATGTTACATTTACAACAAATCCTGAATGGTAAGTTGCTACCAGCTAGCTAGTAACAATCTGTCACTTAGGATTTATTGTGAAAATGTTGTTAACTTAGCATTTCTCTTTTTTTTCCCAAGAGTCCAATTATAGTGTTAAGTCTATATATACCTAAACCTATCTCCTAATACATATCTCCTACTTAAGGTCATTGTAACCATAATTTAATTAATATAGTGAAGATATAGCCAGCAAAGATTTTCTTATATGGATGTAGGCGTTTAGGCTGAACCACGTAATTTCTTGTATTATCTTTCTTTCTTCATTTTTCTTCTTTGTTTTCTCACCTACAATTAATTATTTTTCTCCTTGAATTTCAAGATATTCCATTTTATGTTCTAATAATTGCAGCCAGTCACACGTCCCTTTTTTCTCCTTGTAAAGCAAACAATTTTTAATTTTTTTTAAAATCAAGCATATAATAGGCTGCAATAGAGATATAGTATAAAGTGAAATACTAAGTGAGAAAGAAGATTTGTATTCTCAATTATCAAATCCATTGTTGATGTCAAGCAACTTAATTAGTTATGTTTTTACTTATTTTCTCACAGGTTTGGGGCAATTATCAACTCCATATGCACTGGAAAGAGGAGGGTGGGTATCTGCTTTTTTGCTTATAGGACTTGGGATAATATGTGCATATACTTCTCATCTACTTGGAAAATGTCTTGACAAGAATCCCAAGTCAAGAAGTTTTACAGATATTGGACAGCATGCATTTGGAACAAAAGGAAGAGTTTTAGCTGCAACCTTCATCTACTTGGAAATTTTCATGGCACTAGTGTCCTATACAATATCATTACATGACAACCTTATTACAGTACTTTCAGGGATGCAGATTAAGGTGCCACGGGCTAAACTATCTTCATCTCAGCTCCTAACAATGATGGCAGTCTTAATAGCACTCCCTAGTGTGTGGTTGAGAAATTTATCTTCAATATCTTTCATCTCATCTGCCGGAATTCTCATGTCGCTTCTCATTTTTATATCAGTGCCATGCACTTCCATTTTTGGAGGTGTAAAACCCAATCACAAGATACCAGTCCTCCAGCTCCATAACATTCCTGCAATATCTGGGCTATATATCTTCAGCTATGCAGGTCACATTGTTTTCCCTAATTTATATAAAGAAATGAAAGATCCATCCAGGTTTACCAAGGTATGCACTATGCAGGTTCTCTTATTCGTCTCCCATTTATAAAGCACTTGATAGTTGATACACCCCCCCCCCCCACACACACATATATATAGTTTACACACCTAACTTTTGAATTGAAATTGTAAATTGAAGACACAATTTCATTGTGAGTTGAAGACACAATTTGAATTATATCTTCAACTCAAGATTTCAATTAAAAAAAATTAAATGTGTGTAACAAATACTACCCTATACATAGGTATATAGTCCTGCCTCTTTTTATAAAGTTGGATATACAACGCTCTTATACATTAACCTTATACAAGAATGGATTTAATATTCTGTAGACGTCACTTAGCTTGTGGTGGTAAAGTGTATGATCCTTGAATAAGAAATAGATGTCAAAGCAGTAAAGTCTAGAATAAAAAAACTTAAAGATTGAATTCATGTCAAGTGATAAAGTCTAGAAAAAATCCCACGGATTTTAAGTGTTACACAATTAAAGGTTTAGACATAAAATAATACATAAAAAGTTCTGTGTTACACTCAGAACCTCAAAGGAGTTTGAGTGCGCAGGCACATGCACATGCATACAAACAAGAAAAAAAAAAATCAAAGATTCCCCCCCCCCCCCCCCCTTGATTTCAAATGACATGAGCACACAATCACATTTAAATTGGTTAAATATTAAATCTTTACGTTGCAATATTAGAACCTCCCTATTTTACAAACAAATTAAGAGAATCTTTTTTCTACATGAGGCTTGGGAATTTAGAGAAAGGCCTGAAGAGAGATAGCACTAGCTGGCCTTTGATAAAAAAAAAATAGAGCTAATATTTCGTTTTTTACTTTATTTATTTATTCATCTTGGAATTTCAGGTATCTATTGTCAGCTTCACAATAGTGACAGCATTATATACAGTATTAGCTTTCCTGGGAGCCAAATTGTTTGGGCCAGAAGTCAATTCTCAAATCACTCTCAGCATGCCTCCACATCTTCTTGTGACAAAGATTGCATTATGGGCCACTGTGCTGACACCCATGACCAAATATGCATTGGAAATAGCACCATTTGCCATTCAACTTGAGCATAACCTTCCGGCTTCAATGAGTTCCAAGCTAAAGATGATCATAAGGGGTTGCGTAGGTTCATTTCTACTTCTATTGATACTAGCACTGGCTCTTTCTGTTCCATATTTTGAGTACGTTCTTAGCCTCACTGGTTCCCTTGTTAGCATTGCTATCTGCGTAATCTTTCCTTGTGCATTCCACACCAAGATTTGTTGGGGTCAAATATCAAAACCTCTCATAATTCTCAACTTGACCCTCGTTGCATTTGGCTCTCTTCTTGGGGTTTTTGGTACCGTTTCCTCATCCAAGTCACTTGTGCAAAGCCTACGAAGAAGAGCTCATCACTCAGCCTAAGAATATGATAATATATAGCAGATTTTCTTTTTTTTTTTTGCTGTTGAAAAAAATGTAAGTGCTTTTGTTTTGCACTTCTTCTGAAAGCATCTATACTTGTTGCACATCAGTGCATATGGACACAAGTTTGCAACAACTGAAATCATGAAATAAAAACACAATTTCAGTTGTTTGCACACTTGCGTATACATACACTCTGATGTGCAACAATCACTGCTCTCTTTGTAAGATCAACTATCTATGTATCTCTGATCATCTAAATGGTGACATATACCAAAAAAAAAAAAAAAAACTAATTTAAGCTTGCTTTCTCCTTGGTGATCATTTTGGGTGTTATTTGGAAAAAGTAATAACAAAAGTTATAAAAATTTTGAGATAATAAAAGTTGAAAAATAATCTCTGAGGAAAATTAGAGGAAGGATGTTTCCTGGCATTCTTAAAGGAAGGATGTGTTGGGCAAGGAAATAAAATGAAATTCAGGCAAAGATGCACAATCCAATTTATTATACAAAGCGTCTTTTTTTTTTTTTTTGGAGAAAAATTATACAAAGCATCTAATACCCAACGCTACGCCATAAGAATATATTATATGTCCAAGTAGCTGCAGCCTCACCACTCCAGGCCTAGCTTTCTAAAAACTAAAATAATTTAATACCTTTCTTATGAAGTGATTAAACTGTCTTTTAGCCTAAGCAATTATTTTACTAATTATATTTTTGATAGATAGCCTAAGCAATTTTAATTCAAAGGTATTGCACTATTTAGAAAAATCGAAAAAATATTAGTTTAAAACAACGTTTATAAATTGATAATACACCCTCATATTTGAGAGCGACAGCACACCCAAATCCCAATAGCCAATATGTATTTGTGTCCATTTTTGTTACTTTTTTGCCGTTAACGTCACATTCACAATTTAAAACGAAAAAAACAAGACAGAAGTAAAATCAAATTCAAATTGTGACCTGAACATCCCAATAGAGAAGGATGTCGTTTATTGCCTCTCTCACTCTCACATTATCAAAGACCAACAGAGAAGCAGCAGCCAACGACTAGAAGAGCTGAAGCTTAAACGACATGTCTCAGTTAGTGTTGTTATTTATACGACAACGATTTTTAGTGTTTAAACAACATTACACATATTTTCACACACTTTTTCACCTACATGTATTTCCAAAAAATACAAACAACGTTACTAGAACAACATTACCAAACATCCCCTAGTTACTTGAATACTAGCACATGTAAAGCAGGCATTCTTTCAGAAATAACCATAAAAAGAAAACTATTTTGTTAGTTGGCCAAGGTTTGAAACAATTTTGCTATCTAACAATTCGAGCACGTTAGGGTCGATTTTGGGTTTGTGCCAGCAGCTGAGCTGGAGGAACTGTCCATGTAAGCTTGGAAATCGAGTCTAATAGACTCAGTTTTCGTCATGGAAATCAAGTCTACTGAACTCGGTTTTCGTTCGTGGAAAGAGCAAACAAAAGAAATAAACAACAAAAGAGAAGCAGAGTAGCTGGGACCTGGGGCTGAGAGGGATGAAGAGCACGAAGAAAAGGAGAATTGGGCTTTTTGTGAAGAGAAAAGAAAGAGATAGTGAAACAGTAATAAGTGAAATTTCTCTCTCATCAATTAAAATACTACTAAATGTATTGTTCATGTCATATAATTACCCGCTTAAAAAAAAAAGTTTGGCTTACCTCCAGTACTTTTTTAACTGGACATCTCCTGTTATTTTAAATATACGTTGACAAGTGGTTGTCGGTTTTAATTTCCACATTTTATTTAGTTAGTAGATGATGTGGTAATTTCTCATTAAAACAAAATGAGATTCTAGTTAAAAAAACATTGGAGGTAAGCTAAATCCTAAAAAAAATACACTCCTATACCAAATACACAATTATGTTTTTTCACATTTTAAAATATGTTGTTTGAGAACCGCTACCAAACACATTTTTTGCATTATGAATACTTTAAACACATGTTTTTACAACACTTTCTAAACCACAGTTTTCACATCATTTTGAACAAATTTTTTGCATTATGAATACTTTAAACACATGTTTTTACAATACTTTTTAAATCATAGTTTTCACATCATTTTGAATAACAATACTTGAAACTGCTATCAAACAAGCCCTAGTTAATCAAAAATTATCTTCTAATTGACCCTAAAACTTATGGTAGAAACTTCAGGGTAGAAACTTCAGGAATCGATTGCTCAATTTCAAAGCTATGCCAAGTTGTTTAAAAGAAACAACAACAAACAGCTTCATTTCTTATTTGTTTTTAATTTTTATATATTGAATTTTTTTAGTAATCTATATTATATAAAAAATCATTTAAAAATGATTACGTTAAGCATTATTTATTAAAAAAAAAATTAAATATGCCAAAATTATTTGTATACAACTTGTAAAATATGTTTTTAAATATTATTTTTACGAGATATTATTGTGTTTTTTTTAAAACTCTTTTTAAACTTCTTTATATTACATGGACAAAACAAAAACTGTCCCACATAATCCATTCAGAATTCTACTATAAGTTTTTTTTCTTTTTGGGTAAAGTTTGAATTGAAATCTTAAGAATTATGTATTATTTAAATTTTATTTTTAAGTATTTTATTTTTTGTTGTTTTCTTATTTTGTATTGGAAGGAAGATAAAAAAAATAATTTAAATTATTTTTTTACTTATAAATATTTTGTATTTAAAAAAGTATACCTTAAAAAACCAATTTTTTTTAGAAACAAAGACACACATAAGGGAGATGGAAAGATGTTTTAATACAAAAACACACTACAACTCCACTCAAAAGTCATGATAATTTTTAAGGGAGGGTAAGACAAGTTATACTACACACAACACACTCTTTTAAGCAATGTGAGACAATTACTCATTCTTTTTTTTTTAGAAACAAACACATACACAAGGAAGAGGGAAAATAGTTCTAACACAAAGACCAATTTTTTTTAGAAAACAAAGACACATATAAGGGAGATGGAAAGATGTTCTAACACAAAAACACACTACAACTCCACTCAAAAGTCATAATAATTTTTAAGGGAGGGTAAGACAAGTTATACTACACACAACACACTCTCTTAAGTAATGTGAGACAATTACTCATTCTTTTTTTTTAGAAATAAACACATACACAAGGGAGAGAGAAAATAATTCTAACACAAAGACACACCATAATTCCACTAAAAAGTTATGGTAACTTTTAAGGATGATAGATTCATAGATTTTAATTTTACAAGCCGTTTTAATTAATGTGAAAAACCTTTAATCTAAATTTTTTTTTTTTTTTCCGCTAGTCCCCTTTAACCTAAACTTGGTGTGAGTTTGTAACAAGTTGAAAATTTAGCTTATTTGCAATTTCAGCTTGTTTTTTCTACTATTCATAGGTCCCACTGCACTTTTTTGTATTATTCATAGGTTCCACTGTTCTATTGAGCTAAGTTTAACCTTTATCTACAGCACTTTTAATAAAAAGTTTTCAATTTCAAATTTTTTTTTTTTTTGAGAATACTAGCTATTTTTAGCACAAACTAAATAAGCTGTTTCTAAACGGACACTTGGTTTGACTTGTGGTTTATTTATTTATTTTTCCTCTCTTGAGAAACCAGTTTAACTTGTACTCCTAATTCAAATTGGGCTTAACCTAAACACACTTGACCCACAGCCACTTGCCAAGCATAAAATAAAAAAACACAGATCGAGGGACAAAGAAAAACAAAAAGAAAAATCGAGAGAAAACCTTGAGACGGCGCCGCACGCTACTCTGCAAATCGCTAGGACTCCACCATCCCCACCGGTAAAAAAATTTTGCTATATCCCTTGCCACTCTCAATTTTGCTTCACTTTGCAAAACTTGCTTATCATATCATATTTATATATTAGTTAAGTATTGTTAACTCCCTATTTCTATTAACTATATAAAAAGCGGTTATGCTGCTACAGTATTTACATACTGTTCATATCACTTTTTTACTGTTCATTTACAGTGAGAATTTGGTGAGGCACTTTTTTTTTTTTTTTTTAAAGTTTCGAACAATAGCTACAGGCGGCACTGTAGCTACAGTAGTTACAGTTTTTTTTTTGTCTTCTGTTTGAACTTTTTTTTTTCTCTTATATATATTGCTATACTGACACAACAAATTTCATAATATTTTCATAATTATTGAGATGTTAATTTCTTATAAGTCAAAATAAAATAATAAAATATGAAACTGTGACCAACCACAACTGAAAATAAATGTTTTATGAAAATGTTGTGACATTTGTTAGGTAAATGTCTAAAAGCTACAGTACTTTTGGTTTATTCAATATGTACTTTTTTTTTTTTTTTTTCAATCATAGATTTGTGCTCTTTTTTCTTATATATAAAAGCGCGAATGCGTGTATAGTGTTTTTGCATTGTACATCTAGTGTTTTTGCGCTGTACATCTATAGTGCCATTTTGTTGAGCCACTTTGTCTTTTTTTTTTTTTTTTTTTAAAGTTTTGAACAGTAGCTACAGTACCAAGTTGGTTTAATCAACTTTGTTGAGCCAAAATTCACTATTCCACATACAATTTTTTTGGGTTAACTTTTTGTATATTTTTTTCTTTACACACTATTTTAAGTAAAAACACATAGTTTTGCACACAAAAACTTAAGAAAAAAACATTTTTCATCCTTTATGTTTGGGGTAGTTTACAATTCTTCCTTAAACTTTAAAATCATGCAATTTTTCCATTAATATTTTGGAAAAGAGCAAATATATCATATTGTTATACTCTCAGTTAAACCCTAATGAAATCTTATGATTCTTAAAATATTTTATTATGTAATGTCTAAATTACTCCCGCTAAATTTTAACATCCTAAAAATTTTATTTACGTATTTTGAGTTTTAAATGATAAAAATTCTTAGAAAGTTAGAATAATGATATTTAATGACACAAGCCTTTTCTTATCTTTTTTTTTTTTTTTTTTTTTATTTTAAATTTCTTAGCAAAACTCAATTGTTTATTGTTGAAAGATGATGATATTCATTATCATTCTTAGAAATTTTTAGAGAATAGATATATTGTCTTTAGCAAGTAGGTACTAAAAAACTATTATAGTTAAATAAATATTTATATGTTAAATAGCTACCCTAACTTTATGGTTGATCAAAATTCTTAAACGAACGAGATTAACCTTTTACGACATAATTATCAAAATTCTTAAAATTAATGTCTCTTTTGATTAATGTAAATTTCTATATATTTTAAAAATTAAATGATTCATATCTTTGTTTTATAATACAAATAAAATCTAGAATTGACTTTAATTACTACAGTACATTTTTTCCACGGCCTGACCTAATTAGTGGTATATATATATATATATATATATTAGTCAAGTATTGTTAACTCCCTATTTGGCTTTACATATTTAGACTAGTGAATGAGAGAGATAGAAAGTTGTTAATTACCTCTTTGATATATAATAGTCCAGTTCCAATAATTGTGAACTAGGAAGCATGGATATGGATACGGTATGACAAGAGAGAGAGTAATTTCTGAAAAATTATAACATGACACGACACGGTTCATGTGGAGTCTGACTCTCAAGTTGTTGTCCAGCTTCTTTCAAATTTGACATTACCTCCTCCTTGGAGAATCAGGTCGCTTTGTGTTGATTTGAGGTTGTTGCTTGCTCTCCATGGTAACGTGTTTGTGTCGTGGGTTCCTAGGCTGTGTAATCAGGCTGCCCACATCTTAGCAAAATGGAGTTTATCTTGTAATTTTTTTGGCTCTTATGGCTATGGTTTTTGCCCGGACTGTCTCTCTTCTGTTTTTATGAGAAAGTCCAGTGGGGTGTTGTAGTTTGTTTCTTCTTCTTTAATAAAGTGTTCGGTTGATCAAAAAAAAAAAAAAAAAACATCTGCAGGACATGGGTATGACACCCCAAATGAAGTGTCTATGCTTCCTAGGTTGTGATTGAATGGCATTGGCTTGACCACATGTGCATAATGGATACACCCTTGTCTAGGCCTGTTCAAATTCCGCTCGCAACCTACTAAACCGGTCTGCACTGATCTGAACCGCACCCATTTGAGCTTCATTGGAGGTGTATGGTGCAGTGATCGGAGATGATTTATGAGTACCGACAATGGTCGATGCAGCAAGCGGTTATGAGTTTTGCATTTCGACGAGTAACCGAACTGTCCGCCATGTGTGTATATATATGTATATATATAGAGATATATAATCATGTTTCAGTTTTAAAATACAAGAAATTTCTAGAGAGAGAGAGAGTACCAGTGCATTAAAGAGGACAGGCATGAAATGGTGAAAGTGAAACTTAGAGGCGTGTAAGTGAGGAAGGAGAAGGAAGAAGAAGAAAAATATGGTTAAGTTAAATGATACAAAACGACGTTATTCCATTTATTTATTTTAAAATCTGCTCTCTAAAACGACGTTGTTTTGGAACTAATAATAATTTTAAGGTTAAGATGCAAAATTGACCCTCTAATTTTCTTCAGACTTTATTTCAGTCATTTGACTTTACTTTCATTCATTTCAGTCCTCTAAGTTTCAAATTTATTCAATTAAGGCATTTTCGTTAACTTTTGTTAAAATTTTTTGAAAAAAAAAATCTAGAAAATATTTTTAATCATTAATTAAATTTTTTTAATTTAAAAAATTTGAAGAAAAATTAACCACAACTTATAACAAAAGTTGATGGAAAAATCTTAATTGAATAAGCTACGACTGAAATGAAATCTAAAGAAACTTAGAGGATCAATTTTGCATTTTACACTAATTTTAATTTTAGGATCAAAACGGCACCGTTTATATCAGAATTTTTATTATTATTAAAAGGTAGAACGACGTCGTTTTAGTTAAAACCTAGTTTAAATATCTGAATCTCTTTTAATTTCTCTCTCTTACTGTCTCGTTTCCCTCTCCCTCTCTCTCTCCCCTCAGCCGCTGCCATTGCCACCACCGTCGATGCCACCGTTCTCCATGGTTTCGCCTCTCCTATCTACTCTTTGTCACAATTATTATCTAGATATTTCAAGAGAATGTTTTGATGCTTAATACCTAGTTACTATTCTTCTCCTTGCTATGCTTTCTTCCAGGTTTGTGAATTTATATAATGCTCAATATATACTTGTTTCTCCTTTCAATGCTTTTTAGAAAGATGGATGATTTGTTTGAAAATTTAGTATGGGTATTAGAGAAATATTTTGAAAATGTTTGTCTGGTTTGTTTCTGAATATTTGGGTTGTTTGATATTTCTATGTGGATTGCTAGATGATTCTAAATGTCATTTGGTTTTTTTTTTTATAAATTATTTGTTTGTTTTATTTGGTTGTTTTATGCTTGTGTTTCCGGTCTTGATATAAAATTCATTAGTTTAGTTTGTACAAGTTGAAAATAAAAAGCTACGTGTTTATGTGCTTTCTGTCATGTTGCCTTGGATTAATGGTGAAGATAAATTTAATGATATTTTTGTTGCTTGATGGTTAGGTTCAATATTTTTGCTAATTGGGTTGTTGCTGCTGGGTTCAGTTTCTTACACATGTTGCTTTCATTTATTTTACTATTGTTTCTGTATTTTACACAATTAATTATGTATTAGTTCATGTAAAGATTACGGTTTTTGTATGCTTTGTGGGGATTAAAGAGGACAGCTTTACAATTGGAACAACTGTCTTGTCCAAGTTCTTCTTATAGGATGTTGGCTATGAATGCGTTGATCTGGCGATGAGATTTGGGAGAAAGGTATGACTGTACGAGTGACTAATTTGCCTAAAGTGGTGGCAGATGGTTTTCTATGAGATTACATGGGCGTTTAGGTTGTTGTGGGGAGAAGGCTGAATGTAGTTTGTGTGTATTATTTGGGTTTTATGAAGGAAAAACTTGCTAAACATAAACATAATAGTACGACATATAATTTTTGTACCTCAAAAAACTTCCTAATTATAATCAAAAGACGGTTCACAACAAGGTCTTAGGTATGTGGGGATCCTCATTGCTTGAATCAGAATAGTTAGATAGCTCCTAATCAAATGCCAAATTAGAATCTTCAATAATGGCACTTATGGCATTGCATGGGTCCTTTTGTTTCTTCTTAGCTAGTTGGATTGCATGATAGTGGTCCAATTGCGGCTTGTTTTCCCTTTCAAGTTGATTGAGTATCTTGTCAATGCTATGCTGGATGTGCCTTTGGCATAGGCAACATGTTCTGTCGACAGTAGACCTCCAGCTCACATCATTTTCATCGTCAAAATTCCTTAGGCACCCCTGTAGTCATGCTTAATGTAGTATAATGACTAGGTTCACCAAGCATAATTTGCCCAACACACCGAAGTAGAATATATGAATTAGTCTATTAGCAAATTCTCGCTTCTTTTCTTGCCAAATCACCCCATAATGGTCTATGTACGTTTGTAGTTGTGACTTAGTTGGAGTTGCACACGATGCTAGATCCGAAGTCATCTTGCACACTTCTCATTGATCTTGATCCCCCAGAACTGATTCCTCATTGATACAAATCAACAAGAGCAAGAGAAACCTACACAAGAGAGTATATATGTACTTGTGAAGTCCAATTGGTGAAAAATTCATATATAATGTCACCTTATGTTGCTAACTGCTAACCATTTAATAAGACTTTTCATTTTAATTGCAGCCTTTCACATGATGCATGCTACATACGAATGTCACACTTATATGACTTGTCAATTGGAGTTTCTCATATGATGCATGCTGCATTAAATGTCACGTTTGATGTGACTTGTCACTTCAAATACAGCTTCTCGCATGATTTACACTTCATATCAATTTTGACATTTACTATGCCTTGTCATTTCATTGTAGCTTGTTCTTTTCATTTTTACTTTGAACTGTCCTTTCTAGCTCACTCGGTGGGTGCATGTGATTAACAAGTCATTACATGTTTCTTTGCAGTGATTGATTTAGTTTGAGTAGAGTGGTGTAAAGAGAGAACAAACAAGAAGAAGACCAAAGAGGAGGTAGAGGAATGGAGGATTCCTTCAAGACCCAGACTGTACCTCACCCACTTGGGTTAGTTTTGCTCTCTTTCTTTCTCTCTCTCTCTCTCTCTCTCAATGGGATGGAAGATCATATGTTTGAAACCATTTAGATGTTTTCATGTGGTTACAGAGAAAATCCTTATTCATCTCCAAGCAAAGAGAGGAAACAACCAGGGATAGATATATGGAGTCACCCTAAGAATCCTATCCATTCATTTTGGAATGAGTGGCTTGGAGGCAACATTTAAACAAATGTTGACTATCATTATTTTGGTATCTATATAAATTATTGATGACATGGCAAAAGTCTACTGTTTTTTTATTTTTTATTTTTATAAGTAATGAAATTTTATTAGCAAAAACAGAATACATCTGGTATTCAGGAAGTAGACTTGATAAACATCCCAGCTAAGCTCTAAAATTCCAATGCTCCATAAATTCTAAAAAGTTTGAGAAAAAGAAACTTCATGAAGCAGCCACGCATTCGAACAAAGTTCTTAGGAAGTGCAATTTTGGATAGAATTGTCCTCTCATTTTAAATTGATGGATTGTATGTTAGGAACCCAATGGTTGAGTTACCCTAAAAACTCTAAAGGAACCTATTTGATTTAAGTTTAGAGTGTTCACCATACCTATCAAAAAAAAGTTTCAGAGAGTTCACCATCGTGAACATGACGTCCTTTTTATGAAATAAATCTTGATTACCTATCAAAAAAAAGAAAAAAGAAAAAAATCTAAAGGATCCTAATCCAAAGAGAAGAATTGTTTGGTTTATGTGAATTTTTTTTTTAATAATTTGATACGGAAGAAAGCAATTTTCTATTTCTTTTCTTCTTAATGCTTTAAAAAAAATCAGTGATGAATTTAAATTGTATTAAAAAATTAATATTATATTGGCATAATTATTTCTTTTATATTGTCGTGAACAGGACTAGGATATGTGTGAAGAATTTACCAAAATATGTGACAGAGGATCGCCTTCGAGAGTTATTTTCTCAAAAAGGAGAAATAACAGATGCGAAGCTAATGCGAACCAAGTATAACTCCATTTATTTATATATATTTCCTTTTTATTTATTTTTATGTTGGATTCATTGTTTGTCATTTTTTCAAGTTATGGTTTAGTTCTAAAATTTTTGCTTGTTTTTGCTTCATTTGTGGGTTTCTTTAGGTGGCAAGAGCAGCTCTTTTTTATTTTTTGGTGTTTATGTTGGATTCGTTGTTTGTCATTTTTTCAAGTTATGGTTTAGTCCTTAAAGTTTGTGTGTGTGTTTTGCTTCATTTGTGGGTTTCTTTAGGAATGGTAAGAGCAGGCAGTTTGCTTTTATTGGGTTCCGCACAGAGCCTGAAGCTGGAGAAGCAATCAAATACTTCAACAAATCTTACATTGATACTTTTAGGATTACTTGTGAGGTGCGCATTGCTGTATCTTGTACTGTTTATTATTATTATTGTTATTATTATTATTATTATTTTAAAATAAAAGTTTGGTAGATTTTTTTTATTTTTTGGTAAAACATCAGTTGTATCTTGATTAATTAGGAAGTTCCATCTATAGCTGAATTTACACTAATTGCAATTTTCTGCCTAATTTGGACGAGGAAAAAATAATTTTTTGTTCAATAGTCTAATGAATATTTCAAGCAAATTTCTGAATATTACTTTCCATTAGTGAAATTACTTATTCAATTACTGCATTTAGTTTTCTGCATTTAATTGAGTTGAAATTTAGGATTTCAATCTGAACTTGAATTTTACTGTTTTAGGCCGTTATATGTTCTTGGCTATAAGAGGATTTCTGCTGCATTATTTTTGATAAATCAGTAAAAAATGAGGCAAATTAAGTACATCTAATTGTCTGAAAGTGACTTTTTTTTTTTGATAGGTAATAGAGAATTTATTGATAAAAATAGAACATCGTGTCCACGATGATGAACACACTGAATTTGAAGCAATTACAAAAATCTCAAGGAGTAGAACTAAAAGAAAGCAGAAAAGCATGAATGGAAGTACATTGTGTGTAACCCCAAACTTGGGACCACTAAAACAAAGTTCCAAAAATAAGAGATTTTAAAAGATCCAAAGATCTTTCTTTATCCTCAAAAGTACAGGTATTGTGTTCCTGCCAAACTAACCACAACAGACACCTTGGAACCATATTCTAGATCTTTGACTGGTGCTTTCCCAGCCAATTTCTCCGTGAAAAAAGAAGAGACCCAACCGACTTCAGCATCACCCATTGGATCCCAAATACCAAAAAAATGTCACACCATAGAGCATAAGCAAACTGACAGTGTAGCAACAGATGGTCCACAGATTCCCCATTACTACAACATAAACAACACCAATTAACAAGGGACTGGCCTCTCTTAATCTTTTAGCATTGTAGATGTTCTCCTTTTGTGTTTTAAAACTTTAGATAAGATTGTTCAATTTTTTTCAATAAAAGTCTTATTACCTATCACCAAAAAAAAAAAAAAAGATTGTTGTAAGGTCTATTCTTAGATCAATTAAAAGAGCCTCCTACCAATTTGAAAATTTCTAATTGTGCCTAATAAGCATTAGATACATATGATTTGAGTTCATAATATGTATAATAAATATATTTAGAGATAAGCACCTTGCTTCATTTGAGAGAGTTCATTTTTGGCGCCTCACACCTCAAGCGATACAAGGACTTGGCACCTTAACATGGACATATGGCAAACCCTTCGGAAGTATCCTTAATATATAGCTACAAACTCCTACACAGTGTTGTGTGTTCCCAAGAAAAGGCAATAGACACATTGTCTATCTCTTTTGCATCACTTAAATGACATATCAAGCCAATAAATGGATCTATTACTAAACCAAGCATCAACCCATATGATATACGTCCCATATTCAAGGTTCTGAATGATGCCTCAACTAAACAAAGTCAGCATTTTCCTGGTCGACCTCATTTCATGCAAGATAGTTTCAACGAAAGTAGTGACAGCTAGCTTGCCCACCACGCCAACTTCCAAGTTTTTTTTTTTTTTTCTTTTCTAATCTTTTTTAGCAAGTACCTCTCCCATTCCAAGTTAAGCCACTGCATTCCATCTTAAGACCAATGGACTCGTTTTTCCTTTTGAGAGAGAGAGAGAGCTAAACATATCATCCCACCTTTTTTTTTTTTATAAGTAACATATCATCCCACCTTAAGCATTACTTGTTTCCAAATTTCCTCTGGTAATGACTAAAGATGTGACAAAGTTTGTAAAACCAGTTTGCATGATGACATTAAGGTAGTTAAGGATAACATTGTGACATTTTTAAATCTTCAAGGACTAAATTGAAAAATAAAATAAAATCGTTAGTTCAGGGACAAATTGAAATTTGATATGCATTTCATAACAAAATCATGTAGAAACCTTTCTATTACCAGAACTCTCATAGAATCTTCTTATGAGATTTATTACATACATCAAGTAAACTCCAAGCCCTAACAAAGCTTCAACCTTGAAACCAACAGCCTAGTCAACAAAACATGAATCTCCAAAACTTATATCTTTTTATTTTTTATTTTTTATAAGTAATAAGTTTTATTGATATAAAAAATGGGCACCTTAGTACACAGGGAGTGTATAGGGGGTCAAAAAAAATTACAAGAATCAAGAAAATCAAGAAAGGAAGAGAATGATTGGTTTTGCAGAGTAGCCAACTAATCTAATAAAGTTCTAAAGAAAAATAGCTTGAGGTCTGGTATGGATCTCTCATTATCTTCAAATAGTTGAAGGTTTTGGTTTACTTTGTAGTTTTAGGGCTGATGGTAGATGGAGTGGAGGTGAATGTGTCTCGCATCTTTTGTTCGCGGATGATACGATTCTGTTTTGTGATGCAAATGAGGAGCAAATTCTATATGTTCGGATGCTTCTTCTTTGTTTCCAGGCTGTGACAGGATTAAAGGTTAATGCTTTGAAGAGTGAGATGGTTCCCATTGGGGAGGTTCCTAATGTCCATGTCTTAACAGAGATTTTGGGTTGCCGGATTGGGTCTTTGCCTATGACCTATCTTGGTATGCCACCGGGGGCTTCCCACAAGTCTCCTACTATTTGGAATCCTATCTTGGAGAAAATTGAGTGTAAGTTGGTTGGGTGGAAGAAGATGTATTTGTCAAAAGGTGGAAGATTGACGTTGCTTAAGAGTACATTATCTAGTCTTCCTACTTACTTTTTATCTCTTTTTACTATCCTTATGCATGTGGCCAATAAAATTGAGAGGTTGCAAAGGGATTTCTTGTGGGGGGATTCCAAGACACACTTGGTGGGATGGGATAAGGTGTGTGCACCTTTGGAAAATGGTGGGTTAGGAGTAAGGAAAGTAATTACTTTTAATAAAGCCTTATTAGGGAAATGGTTATGGTAGCTTGGGGTTGAGGAGACAAGGCTTTGGAGAAGGGCTGTAGCTCTGAAGTTTGGAGAAGAGTGGGGGGGATGGACCTCCAAGCTAGATAGAGGGGTACATGGGTGTGGTTTGTGGAAAAGTATCCAAATGGGTTGGGAGGTTTTTAGCAAAAATATTCGGTTTGAGGTAGGGGTGGGGGATAGAGTGAAGCTTTTGGACAGATCAATGGTGTGGGGATTCTCCACTCCAATTGACCTTTCCGGTTGTGTATGGGATTGTTTCCAATAAAGAGGCATTAGTGACCTCTTCTCTTGAACGGTTGGGGATAGAGGAATGGAGAAGTTGGGATGTTTGTTTCATTCGGAGACCAAATGATTGGGAAATGGCTGGTGTGGATGAATTTCTCCGTACTTTGGGTTCTTTTTTTTTTTTTTTGATAGGTAAGCAGAAAACTTTTATAAATGATAGAAAAAGAGAAATACAAGAAGTTCATGATGATGAACAACAAGAAAAAATAGGAGCAAACAGAACAATAAACAGAGGGTAATCAGGAAACTAAGCTAAGGGAGGACAAAAACTCAAAGAGAGAAGAACAATCAGTAAAACCCCAACAACGAGACCACTCCAAAAGACTACGTTGGCATAAAAGCTTTAACTCATCCAACGTCTTCTCTTTGTCCTCAAAGGATCGACGATTTCGTTCCAACCACACAATCCACATTAAGCACCCTGGAACCAAGTTCCAAATGTCCGAGTTATGCTTCCCATGCCACTGATACCAGCAAGATAGTAAACCCGCCACCGATCCTGGCATAACCCAAAGAATGGAGATCGTATGAGATGGAAGTTGACGAAGAATGAAGATTTTGATATTCGATCATTTTATAATAAGTTAGGAGGTCCCTTGTCCATTATCTTTCCTTGGAAAGGTGTTTGGAAGGTTAAGGCTCCTCGGCGTGTTTCTTTCTTTGTGTGGATTGTTGTTTGGGATAAGATCCTTACAGGTGACAATTTGAGAGGTAGAGGGATGAATTTTGTTGACTGCTGCATTATGTGTCATCGTAATGGGGAGACGGTGGATCATTTGCTACTTCATTGCAGTAAGGCTTACTGGTTGTGGAGTTTGGTTTTTAGATCTTTTGGGATTTCATAGGTCTTGCCAAGATTGGTTGCGGATACTCTCTTTGGTTGGTGGAATTGGCCTGGAAAACATTCGTCTAGCATTTGGAATTTTGCTCCGTTGTGCTTAATGTGGTGTCGTTGGAGGGAGCGAAATTGGAGGACGTTTGAGGATATGGAAAGCTCTGACGACTAGCTATTGGCTTCTTTCTGTGGCTCCCTTTTTGACTGGTCTAGGGCTTGGGGACTCACCTCTAGTGATTCTCTTCCTATGTTCCTTAGTTCTCTCATTTGTAATTAGTATCTTTTCTTTCCTTTTTTATCTTCTTTTTCTGTAATGTTTTTTCTTTGCCTTATGACTTTCTGCATGAGGTAGTGTTTTTGAATATACATCTTTATTACTTATCAAAAAAATTATCTTCAAATACCTACTATTTCTTTCCCTCCAAAGACACCACACTAAGCAACGGGGAACAATTAACCATATATGACTATTTCTATGACGACCAAGCCTGCCTTGCCAGCAAGCTAGGAGCCCCATAACAGACTGCAGCATAACCCAGCTTACTCCAAATAAACCCAAAACCATAGACCATAAATCCATAGCAACCGAACAGTGAGGAAATAGATAGTCAACTGATTCACCATTACACTTGCACATATAACACGAATACAATATCCAAATCTTCCTTTTACGTAAATTGCCAATCGTCAAGCATTTCCCTAAAGCAGCAGTCCAAACAAAGAAAGCCACTCAAGAAGAGATTTTCTACTTCCAAATACTTTTCCATGGAAAACAACAATCATTAGAGCCCACTAGAAGACTATAATAATTATTAACCATGAACCCCGTATTTCTGTCTGGTTTCCAATACATCTTATCCTCACCAAACCCTCTTACTATAGCGCCATATATGGTATCCATGAAGCTCGACACAAGCCTCTAATTCCCGAGCATGAATACCCCTTAAGAAACTTACATCCCAGAAAAGAACTCCATTAGTGGACTTCATAAGCTCTGCCACACTTGCCTCCTTATCTCGGCAAAATATAAACAATGTAGGATAGGTGACTGCAAGATATGTCTCCCCACACCAACGATCTTGCCAAAACTTCCCCTGGACCCATCACTAATATCATACAGAATATAACGTGAAAAAGAAGGCCATCCCCTACTAATATTTTTCCACAAACCAAATCAATATGGACCATAGACTGATCTGGTACACCAGCCACCCCATACACATCCATATTTCACCTCTATCACTTGCCTCCAAAGGGCATCCCTTTCAATCCCAAATTTCCATAGCCACTTCCCAAGCAAAGCTTCATTAAAAAGTCTTACCTTCCTTATCCCCAAGCCACCTGAAGAAGGAGGAGCACAAACAGTAGCCCATCTAACCAGGTGAAATTTGGGCTCATCACCTAGCCCACCCCATAAGAAATTTTGTTGAAGTTTCTCAATACAGTTAGCCACAGCAGTAGGTATAGGAAATAAAGATAGAAAATAAGTAGGTAAATTAGATAGAGTGCTCTCAAACAGTGATTCTAGTTTCAGCTCTCTGTGTCAGCCGTGTCATGAAGCCTATATTTTCCTTCCAACAGTAGGATATCAATAATCCTCAAGTTTAATTAGACAACATGATTAAGCTGGATATAACAAAAATAAAATTCCATATCACAGACCAGGACTAATAAGCACACAGATGAAGATGCATATAATTTTCATTACAGATCTAACCACAAGAAACCCTTTATCCCTTTCACAGATTATCCCAAACTTATCCTAAACAACTAATTCATGCATATTTTTATGAAACAAAAAATAGATTTTGTTAAACTAGAGTCAATATTTATTGAGAATTCAATTTTAATGATTTTTGAAGAAGGGAAAATTCATTGCAAACTAATAGTTACCTGCTGCAATGCACGTTTTAAATTGTAAAAATGGATTGTGGAGTCAAATGTTGCAATTCCAACCATCATCCGAAAGTGATTTTTTCTCTCTCTTTTAATTGTAGTGTGGATGGGGTAAAATGATCTTTAGCCTAATTGGTAGGAAAAGCAATCTCCTTTGTTTACTTTTGGATTTCTTGTATTGTGTTTATTGCCCAAAAACATAGAGACATCCATTGACCAACATGAAACTGATTGAAGTTTGAACTTTGAGGAAATAGCAAGCCCTTTTGCTTACTTCTGAAGTTCTTGTTATGCACCGAATGCTTAATATATATATATATATATATATATATATATCGATGCATGCAGAATGATAATGCTTTTTTTGAAAATGCTTGTGGTATGTCAAGTATCTAAATGCTCATTGAGACACTTGTTCATCCCCCCCACCCTCCCAACCACCAAAGAAAAAAGTTGTGAGTACCGTATATACTATTTTCTTATATATAAAATGGTTTTTATACTTCAGAGCTCAAAAATGCTTAATGAATGGAAAGAGATCTTTCCTTGATAGAGGATTTTTGAGTACTTTTGTATACTATGTTAATATTGGATGCCCAATGGAAAACAAAATTATTTGTAAACAGGAAGATTTGGAGAAAGGTAAATTTAGCTTTACATTTGACCAGACCAGAGATAAGTCCTATATGCTTAATTTCAGATTGCTCATAAAGTTGGGGATCCAAGTCTTCCTCGCCCCTGGAGTCAGTATTCTTTGAAGAAAGAAGAGAAAGCAACTGAAGAGAAGAAACTTGCTGGTGCTAAAAATTCAAGCCTTGTGGGTTCTAAAGAAGAGAGAAAGAATCTTAAAAAGGGTAGTGAGAATTATGACCCTAAGCTTCAAGAGTTCCTTGAGGTCATGCAGCCACGTATGAAGTCAAAATTGTGGGCAAATGATACATTGATAACAAATACAGCCGACCAAAATGTTAATCTCAGTGAGAAGCAAATTCAAGAAAAGGAGGAACACAATGATAAATCATTTC
Source organism: Quercus tomentella (assembly GCA_028535165.1). Lineage (NCBI taxonomy): Eukaryota > Viridiplantae > Streptophyta > Magnoliopsida > Fagales > Fagaceae > Quercus > Quercus tomentella. Next base: position 24,515,696 of record JAPQVY010000001.1, on the reverse strand, counting down.
CAGTACATGTTGACTTAGATGAGCATGAAACAGTAGAACATGGGTTATCAGATAGCCATGAAACTAAGAAACCACATAATCTTGCTCATGATGAACTCATTTCAGATATGGATTACTTCAAGAGTAGAGTAAAACAGGAATGGTCAGATTCAGAAAATAGTGATGATGATGATAATGACAATGACAGTGATAAAAATGATGATAATGATTACAAAGAAGACAGAAGTGGATCTTTAAAGGAAAGCATTGAGAGCCAGGATGCTCGTAAAGTAGATCCAAAGGGATCAAACACTACCCTTAAAGAGGTTGTACCTGAAGAAGAGGTTGAAGAGGAAGAACATTCCCATGACTCGGACAGTGGAATATCTAAACCCGGGCACCTAGCATCAAGTTTGAAAGATGAGAAAGAAGTTGTTCTTGAGACTGGTCGTCTTTTTGTGCGTAATCTGCCATACACAGCAAAGTATTCATCCTTACTTATATCTTTTTATTGATTAATTTGTTGTGTTTGTGTGTTTCCTGTCCATTATAGTTAATAATTTGTATCTTATACAAAAAGGGAAAAAAAGGGAAAGAAAAAGACATGTTTTGTTCGGTATATGAATTCAATTTGTTTATGATGCTAACAACTATTTCTAGTTTTTATGTTCCTGCTTGGCCTTAAATGTTATCGTGTTTTTCATTTTTATTTTGATGGGTTTTTTGTAACAGTGAGGAGGAACTGGAAGAGCATTTTAGTAAATTCGGTGATGTCTCACAGGTCCATATTGTTATTGACAAAGATACGAAACGGTCCAAAGGAATAGCTTATATCCGTTATGCAGTTGCAGAATCTGCAATGAGGTTAGATGGTTTCCCTTCTATTACTAAGAACCTTTTTTTTTGGATTGCAATGAGTTTGGGTCACCAATGACCAATTTGAAGCTTGAAGCTGGATGATACTTGTAACGGTTCCAATTTTGTGGCTCTTTTGCCTTAAACTGCAAGATTTGCATGAGATGGGCTTTGAGGTCAATCTTTCTAGTTTTGAGGCTTGTCATACTTGAAAAAAAAAGAAAAAGAAAAAAATGGAAGTTTTGCCAAAACATTTTGTTCATTTGATTTTTTTTTCCTTTGTACTCTTTGCTGACCATAAACCACACACATGAGGCATACTATAATTGCAGGTTCTTGGTAGTTTCAGACCGTATAGTTCCTTGTCTTGATGTTGTTGCCAGTGTTGGTAAAAGTGCTCCAGTGCTTTTTTCCTTTAAAGCAAGGCGCATTCAAAGAAGCATGCTTTAGGTGTGCTTTTTTGCGCTTTTTTATATTAAAAAAAAAAAAAAAAAAAAAACCAAAACTGAATTGTAGCCATACGATCTTAACACTATTGATCTAAACCATTGATTTATAAAATTCAATTTATGGTGTGCTGCTATGCACTTCTATAGTTCTATTATACCCATTTCGGACCGCAATCACTCCACAGTCCACCATTGATCGTATATTGACTAATTCTTATTTTCTTATACTTATTAAGTGATTAAACTATTTCTTCTAAAAAAATGTGATTAAACTATTAACTAATATTAGCAATTAGCCCTAGCACATTATGGCCACTGGAGATTCAAGAAAGGATATTGACAGAATTACTCATTTCTAGCTAATCCAAAATATAAAAATGACTTGACTTGCAATTTTTCTGGTAAAATTGCAAAAAGAGGTGCTTATATAAATGTTATTTTTTTTTGATAAGTAATAAGGATATATATTCAAGAACACTGCTTTATGCATAAAAACATAAGGCAGGGAGAACAATACAGATAGAGCAGATTAAGAAAAGAGAAAAAAGAAAGGGGAAAGACAATAAATGCAAAGGAGAGAGCTAATTCATATAAATGTTATATGAATTATATAAAATGTCTTTTTTCAATTTGTATGATTTTTTGATTACTTGATTGTTGTATTGCCCGTTAATAATTATTTTTGAATTTATCAAATTATTTTAAAAAAATTGTGCGCGCTTCACTTCAATCAAGCATGCTTGCGCTTTGTGCATAGCATCCAGGAGGCCCTTGCGCTTTAGTGCACCCGGCGTTCTTACCAACACACTTATGACTTTCTTAACATACACCTTGTGTACTGGGGATTTTTTTCTCTTAATACAATTTTATCATTCATAAGAAAAAAAACAAGTTTCGGTTCCACATATCCTTTTGCACTTTGTGATTGTTTTGCATCATAGGGTGTAGAATTATTTTCCTCTTTTTTTTTTTTTTTTTGAAAATTATACACAGCCTGTGGATTCCTGCTTCCTAATTGATGATGCTATTCAAACCTTTGCTCAATCTTTCCATTTTGTTGGGTGTATGTACTCAGTCCTTTCCTTGGAGAAGTATTTGGGAGCAAAAGGTTCCTTCCAAAGTCGCGTTTTTGTTTGGATTGCAGCTTTGGGAACTATTTTGACTATTGATAATTTACGTAAGAAGAAGGTGTTGATTCTAGATTGGTTTTGTATGTGCAAAAGTAATGGAGAATTGGTAGATCATCTTTTACTACATTGTCCTATTGTTTTTGAGTTGTGGTCTATGGTGTTCACCTTGTTTGGTATCTACTGGGCAATGCCAAAGACTCTGGTTGAGCTCCTTGCATGTTGGCAAGGAAACTTTGGTCATCATCATAATGGTGTTATCTGGATGGCTGTCCCTCATTGTTTGATGTGGTGCCTTTGGCGAGAGAGAAACAACCGGTGTTTTGAAGATTTTGAAAGGAGTACAGCTTGTTTAAAACTGTTCTTTTTTAAAACTCTATTAGATTGGATGTCTATCATAGGAAGTCATTCTATTTTTTCGGTCTATGATTTGATGGATGCTTGTAATTTATGTATTTGATTATTTTGGTTCCTTGCTGTATACTTCCTGTATACTTGGGTGACTCCTTAAGAGTATGAATAAAATTTTCTTTACTTATCAAAAAAGAAGAAGAAGTATGTTTCACTGCTTAAACTATTTTTCTTTGTAAACAGGGCATTAGAAGAATTAGACAATTCAGATTTCCAAGGCAGATTATTGCATGTTTTGCCAGCTAAAGAAAAAAGTTCTTCTGACCAGCAAGGGTAAAAGGCATTACTATATATTGGCCTCTTTGTACTTCTCTGTTCATATCACATCATTCTTTGCTTTCTGGTTTCACTGAAACTAGGAGTTTGACATCTATTTCTTTAGGACTGATGTTTCTGTTGCCCAAACTCCAAAAAATTTTAAGCAAAAGAGGGAGGAAGAGAGGAAGGCATCTGAAGCCAGTGGAGATACAAGAGCATGGAATAGCTTTTTCATGCGCTCTGATACAGTATGTTTTAACCTGAAACACAGTATACAATGCATGCTCAATTGTGAAGCTAAGTTTCAGTGATTTTGCAGTTTGCATTTCCATCAGTAAACTGAAGGAGGTTGCTGGTTTTAATTTTTTTATCTCAAAAAAAAAAAAAAAAAAAATACTGAAGTTTAGTAGTTTACTTTATCCCATTACTGCCTAATACTCATAGCAATAGCATTCCTAAGGAATTTACCGTGTTTTGCTGAAGTATTTCTGTTTGCATTCTATGCTTTCTGTCAAGGAATTGGGCCTCATGCTATCTGTTCTCCTGCACATAATAGGTTGTTGAAAACATCGCTAGGAAATATGGTGTAAGTAAGAGTGAATTACTTGATCGGGAAGCTGATGATCTTGCTGTACGCATAGCTTTGGCAGAAACGCAAGTGATTGCAGAGACTAAAAAAGCTCTTACAAATGCTGGAGTAAATGTATCATCTTTAGAGGAATATGCTGCTGGGAAAGTTGATGGGGTAAAAAGAAGCAACCATGTTCTGTTAGTGAAGAACTTGCCGTATGGTTCTTCTGAAAATGAATTGGCTCAGATGTTTAGCAAATTTGGGAGTTTGGACAAAATTATTCTCCCTCCAACAAAAACATTGGCCTTGGTATGCATTCATGTTTTTTTTCATAGTTATTTCATTCTAGGTTTTGTTATTGAATGTGCCTCTGCAATTGAGAATTTGTATTCATTATGTCAGCTTCTAGTTAAAGTTTACACTGATGCTCTGAGAGAGAGAGAGAGAGAGAGAGAGGTCAGTGTATATAATTGAGATAAAATAAACGAGCATTAAAGTGGTCCTAAATTGAAAATATTTTCATCACAGTAAAAGTGGATAAAGAGGAGTTTAAGACTGTTCTCCTATAAGAGTGGAGAGGTTGTAGTTATTAATAAAAAAAAAAAAAAAAAAAAGTGGAGAGATCGTAGTTAATATTGTCGTCTGACGGTCTGAGAGATAAGATGTAGCTTAGATGTTTGCGTTTAGACTCAATAGACTGCTGGTGGTGGAAGAGGATCTAACCTGGGCCTGAGTTGTTGAGGTATTGGCCTGCAGTTGGCATTTGACTATCATGCATGGAATATAGGTGGAGCAGTATTATTATGGTTTAATGAGTATTTGGAAATGCTCTCTTACAAGAGTTCCTTGTCAGTTCTCGTATTTAGTCTAACTAGGTAAAGTTTTCTTCTCTGTTAGAAAACTCTGTTAAGTTTGAAGATTCAATGATCCTTTTTACTTGCAAAGTGAGTGAACATTGTGATAATTGGGAGAAGTATAAAATTATATCTCATTTTTTGAGTGGTATATTACTAATTCTCCTTACCTATCAAATATATATATATATATATATATATATATTACTAATTCTCCTTTGTTTATTTTTTTGGGGGTAATATTTCAGGTTGTTTTCCTTGAACCAGCTGAAGCTCGTGCAGCTTTTAGAGGTTTATTATATAAGCGTTACAAGTAAGTTTTTTTAATTATTTCTTTTTGGACATTAATTGAAGATATTCATGAATAGATATTCTTTTGCAAATAGCTGATGAAGTTCTGATTGTCCAACACATCTACTTAGTAATGGCAATTTATTTATAAAAGAAAAATTTTAGCTGTGGATTTGGTTTGTGTTAGATTGGATTCTGCTCAGATCGGAAATGTCTTCCCTAGACGTAAACTGGCCCATTTGTGCATGAGATGACGATGATGATGATGAATATCTTAAAAAACCCTGGGTATATTACTGTTGAGAATATAAACGGAAAAAATGCCTTTTCTTTTATAAGAAAGAAGTAAAAGAGAAGCTCATCTTTAACTTAAATTACACTTCCTCTCAACATCAGAATAAGGTGAATGGTCAACTTTTGGGGTATATGCGTAACTTAACTTATCAATTAAAAAAATGTCTAGACTCAATGAGGTATATGTGTAACTTATCAATTAAAAAAAAGAATAAAAGTTTAGAGAAAATTTCAAATGATTTAAAATGATGCTTCTCCATCTCATTTTGTTTTGTCCTACTTTGTACTTCCAACTATTTAGGTGAATATCATTTATTGTTTTTACATGCAAATAAAAGGCAATTGCATTCCAAAACTATCCGTTTTTGTTCTGTTCAATTTCAAAAGAGCACTTACAAAATTTTGTGTTTATTCTAATCACTTTCAAAAAAGCCAGATTAGTTTAGAAAAGTAATGCTACAAGTTTGGTGCTTTATTCTATTGAATTTAAAATAAAATAAAAAGCTAGGGTAGTTTAGAAAAAAAATTCAACTTTACATTGATTTTAGAGAGTTGACATCTATATTAGGAAGAAAGATTTTTTTTTGATAATTTCAATAGTTGTTGGTGGAGGGATTTGAATCCTAAATGTCTCTATTGGAAACACGAGGAGGTATTAACCAGTTGAGCTACAAGGCTCTTGGTAATATTAGGAAAAAAGATCTGTGTTTAAAGTAATTTTCAAGTTTGGCAATTTGAAGCGTTTCATGTGTGGGATTCATCTAATGTTGGATTAAAATGTTTTTCATATGGTTTTAAGGGTCCACTTATTAGGTGTCATAGGGAAGATTTTCACCTCAAATCTTATGTCTTGTGATGGCAGTAAGTAAGTCCTATTTAGTCTTAGCCAAACACCCAAAACTCACACAAAGGACGCTCAAACAACTTGTGTGAATCAAATATGCACAGCACAATATAAGCATGCACAGGCAACGGAAAGCTTAAGGAAAATACTCCCAACATTAATGAGATTCTTAAATGTTAGGATCTTCACTCATGCCACCATCCATACAAAGAAAGTAGACCAGCGATGGGGCCTTCATACACCAAATACTCTTCCATGGGAAGACCTGGCACATAGGCCCCTTAAGATATTGCAAAAAGAGCGAACATCAATGTCCCCACTCCTATTCAACCTCCAACTCATTCTATCACAACCCTCTCAGTGAAAGATATTAGAATAAAGAAGATTGAGAAAGGAGGCTACCAACTTGAAGCCTTTGATTGGTCTATGGGAACAAGAAGCCTTTGATTGGTTTATGGGGTTGGTCTATTCTTCGATAGTGCGGGGCTTTGGCCTAGATAAGGTTTGTTGGAAGCCAGCAAGGAGCAGAGGTTTTGAGGTTAGAGGATTTATAGCTCCTTCTACCCTCCTACTCTTGTATCCTTCCCTTGGAGAATGATATGGCAATCGAAGGTCCCTCCAAAGGTAGCTTTCTTCGCTTGGTCGGCTTCCTTAGGTAAGATCTTAACAACAGACAACCTTCGTAAAAGATGTGTGCTAGTGCTTGATTGGTGCTTTATGTGTAAGAGATGTGGGGAGTCTGTAGATCATCTTCTGCTTCATTTCCCCATAGCTTGGGAGTTGTGGTCTTTGGTTTTCTGCTTGTTTGGTATTCACTGGGTTATGCCTTATATTGTGCTTGAGTTGTTTGAGGCTTGGCAAGGAAAGTTTGCACGACATTGTAACATAGATGTTTGGAGATTAGTGCCTCATTGCTTGATCTGGTGCATTTGGCGTGAAAGGAATGTTAGAAGCTTTGAGGGTTGTGAACGTTCTTTGCTAGAGATTAGGTCTTTTTTCTTGCACACTCTCTTTGAATGGAGTGTGGTCTTTTCTCATTTTTCTTGTTCTTCTTTACTTACTTTTCTTGATCGTTGTACTTTTGGTTCCTGATTTGTGCCCCCATTGTACATCCCAATGTACTCGTCTTGGTGCTTTTTCTATTATTAATAATATTTTTACGTTACTTATCAAAAAAACTTGAACTCCCAATCATTAGTCTCAAAGAAAGGTTACATCCTAGCTCCTCATTTTCCCATCAGTCTGTCTAACCAGCATGAATAAACTGAAGCTTCTCTAGCTATTGAGCATTCATACAAGATAGGAAATACCACCTTCAACGGATGATCCCCACACCATCTGTGATGCCAGAACCAAATATGGCAACCATCTCCTACATCCAATATGGAGATAATGTAATAAGCCACTACCATGAGTCCCACGAAAAGATTTCAAACTCTATCCACCCCATTCCTTGCTGTACTTTGCAGCTACTATACTCCTCTATAAAAGTGTTTCTTCTGTCCTAAAGTGCCATAATCATATTCCCAATAGAGCTTGGTTAAAGGTTCCTATTTTCGCAACACCCAAGCCATACTTAGCAATAGCAGTGTAAACCATACCCCACCCCACCAAATGGTATTTGAGCTCATCACCCATACATCCTCAGAAAATTATTTTGAATTTTGTCCACTCTATTCCTTAGACCAACTGGCAATGGAAACAAGGAAATGTAATACATTTGGGAGACTAGACAACTGACAACGTACTTTTAATAAGAGAGAGTCTTCCTCCCTTAGACAGATTCATTTTCTTGAATCCTTTCCAAAACACCATCCCACATATTTCTCGACTTGAAATGTTCTCCTAGAGGTAAACCCTGATATTTTTATGGAAGGAAAGAAAGCTTACAGCCAAGAATTTCCCCAGTTCTTTCCATTCCCTCTCCTTGCCAACTGGTACTATTTCAGATTTACTTAAATTCATCTTCAGCCCCAATATAGCTCAAAAGAACACACCTCAAAAAGAGAAAGCTGGTCATTGCACTGCAGAAAATGAGTGTTTTGTCTGCAAAGAGAAAGTGAGAAAATCTCCAGTGGTTCACCATCCACATTGCTGATGGAAAACCCAGCGAACTACTCTCTTCGTCCCCTTCCTCATGAACTTCTGAAAATTCACTTGGTTTGCCATTGACCAAAATCAAAACACATATTTGTGGAAATGCAAAATCATATTCACTTATGCCATTTCCCCCAAACCATACCTCTTCAGCATATAGGGAATGAACTCCCCAGTTTTGGCATCCTGTAGTTTTCAGAAGCTTATTTACTAAAGGTTAGGCAAAAAGATAAAAGTTGGCTTATTTTTGAAAAAAAAAAACTAGTTTTGTTACTTATTTGCTATAAGGTGAGACAAAAAGCAAAAAAGTAAACTTGGGGTGCCAAATGACATGATCATATCCCATACTTTTTATGCGTGTCATATTGTCTTGACACATGTATGATGACATGGCCAGGTGACGGGTTTGAGTAACACGGTTGCATTGTCCATCTATAGATTTAACTTCAATTGTCAATAGTGGCTCAGAAACAACCTTTATTTTCTTTCTTGATTTGAAATTCAACCTGGATATTACCAGTTTGAAACTGGTCTCAGGACTTCACCATTTTAAACATTCAAAAAACTTTGAATTGCAGTGAAATCCCCCTTATTTCCAGTGTGGGCTGCTCAATCCAATGTCAGGCTGCTGGCTTGGGCTGGGGCATTCACCTTTCTCATTTTTATTCTCACGCCCTTGGGCTTTGGAATTTATGTGCAAGTAGATGTATTCTAAACTTCCAAACTTGGGTTGGCTGATCAGGTTGAAAGCCAAACTTTTACTTTGAACAAGCTGCAGTCAAACCCAAGCCTACAAAATCTCCAGTTTGAGCTGCCTGAAGGCCCTGAACTAGTGTCAGGATGGTTCTGTTGCTTCTCTTATCCAAGAGGCTTTTTGGGCTATAAGTCTTAAATAACCATAAATTAACATCATCACATAGGCATTACAACATAAGTTTCAGTATTTGTTTGATTTCTTGTTGTCAATGTGAAGGCATTTAATTCTATTTTATTTTTTTAAATTTTGATTGATGCATCTAGCTTTTTGGAAGTCAGACTTTCTAACCCTTCAGATTATCAACATAGGGATGCACCGCTATATTTGGAATGGGCTCCTGGCAATATTCTTACTCAATGTTCTACATCCAAGATTGATGAAAAGAATAATGCTATTGGTGAACATGATGCCAAGAGATTCATACTGGAGCAACAAGAGGGATTAATGGACATGGATATTGATCCTGATAGAGTTGAGGTTTGATACTCATTTCTTACTTTCCCTTTTAATTTATTTCGTCAGTGTAGGATTTTACCAGTATTACAATCTTTGAATATGCTGCAACTTTTTAATTTTTTTGCTAAGTTAGCCTCAGTGTAGTCAAAGGCGTTTCAGGCGAGCGCCTAGGCGCTCAGGCGAGGCGAGGCGGCGTAAAAGCGCCTCAAGGTCACTGAGGCGAGGCGCCTTTAGTGAGGCGAGCGCCTTTGTCGACTAGTCGCTCGCCTTGATCAGTTTTTCCAGGCGTTAGGCGAGAGCCTCCGTCGCCTTTGTTTTCTTTCCGTCGCTTGACTCGCTTTTGTTTTCTTTCTGGTGCAGAGGACTTGGTTTCAATAAAAAGATGACTGGCTTTTTTTTAATTTATAACTCAATTTTGTCTTTTAGTAACATTAGTGGGGTTTGAGTTGGCAACCACTAATGTTTAATAAAAAATGCACATCAGACTTCAGCTTTTTACTGTATCAGGGTCTCTCTTCTGGATCAGACTTCAGCTTTTTAAAACCACAAATAAATAATAAAATAATATATAAGTACATAAACCTTCCAGCCACTGCAACAGTTGCCCAACAGTACCCTACCTCAAAAGGATTTATTTCTACTTTTAAATTTTATAACATTATTTTATTCCAATTTTCTACATGCAATTTTAATTTAAAAAACTCTCTTTTTTACTGTTACTTCTCATTCTCCGGACCTCTTTTCTCTCTTTTCTTTTTAGTTTTTGTTTTTCTTCTTTTTTTTCCTACTCCTTTCTTGCTCAGAGCAGCTCTCTCTGTTCTTTTCTTTCCCTCCTAGCTCCCCTCTGTCAGTTTTTTTCCCCTCTAGTCTCTAATAGCAACTCTCCTCTTTTTATTTTTATTCCTATACTCTCTCTTCTTCTTTTTTTTGGGCTCTATTGGATTCAACACAAAAACTGGTTTTATAGACTAATTCCTATGCATTAGGAACAAATTAAGAGAGGCTTGATTATAATTTTCAGTACATTAATATATATGATTTAAGCTCTATATATGTAAAAAAATTATATTTAATATTTAGCGCCTTGCTTCACTCGGGCTAGCGCCTTTTTGGCGCCTCGTCGCCTTAGGCGATACAAGGCCTTAGCGCCTCAAGGTCGCCTAACGCCTTTGACTACCTTGGTTAGCCTCAAAGAGTATGCAGTAGTGAACATAAACTGTTGCAGGCTTTTAGGCCAATGATCTTTTGTTCTTTCCTCTTAGGATAGTACACACTGTGTTATTGCGTTTTGGTACATGGACCTCACTTTTATTTATTCACCCTAAGTATTATTGTTGTTGTGTTGTTGTTTTCTACTTGCCCAACAAGGTTGTTTTAACTCCTGGTTTATATTGTAAAATAGAGTTGGCTTGTAAACATCAGACTAGTTAGAACTGTTTAACATTTGTATTGTTCATAACTGGTGTACAAATCTGATTCAATTAAATTATAATTGTACTTGGTACCAAATTCCTGAGCTGGGACTTTTTTCTTTTCCTCTTTTGTAAAATAGAATAAAAAATCCATAAGCAATCTGGTGTGGGTGCATTAGTTGTCTATCACTCTATCTTCCTGTCAAATGTATGTGTGTGTGCATGTGTGTCTTTTTTCTCTATGCGTAAGTATATATATAAATTACTAAGAAAAAAAAATGTAAACAAACTGTAGAAGCAATCTGGTGTAGTTAATTGTCTATCTTTGCCAAGAGCTTGGTAACTCAATTGACTCTTCATAGTGTTTCTAACAAATGTCCAGGGATCAAATCCCCCTTCCCCCAACGATCGAATTATTAATTGACCTATGAAAATCTGTGTTTCAGCTCACTCTTTTTGATTGATAAAGGTGTTGGGGCTCATCTGATTGTTCATCCATTCTAGAGTTCCTAGCTTCTCTTAGACCTGCCGTGTGAAAACTTTTTTTTTGTCCTTTTGTGTTCATCATTGTGAACTGAAAAGTTTTTATTTTTCTCTGATTAATAAAATTGCACCATTTAACTATTAAAAAAAAGACTCTCTCTCTCTCTCTCTTTAGGGAAAAGAAAGGTGCAGCATTTTTCATGTTCTGCGATCATTTTCCATGGTCTTGGTCCAATTATCATTATATGCTATTATTAGAAAAAGTAACATATTTTGTGGATCATAAATAAAGGGCGTTTGCTGTTGTGCTGGTCTGCTTGCACTTTATAGCTGTTTACTCACATCTAGTGAAGTGCAACTTGTATATTCTTTAGGCAATAAAATAATTAGATATAATCCATGAGAGCTTGAAGCTAAAAGAAATCACATTGACAGCTGGTTTAAGAAATTATGGCTATGTATTTGTTGGAACACTGGTTGGTTCTTCTGTAATTTTCCCAAGATGGTAATATATGTTCTAATATCATACAGCTTTTAGTTTTATGTGCTTGCACAATATGTCTGATTAATACTTTGCTTTTGGTTTTTTGTCTATTTTGCTTCAGTCACGAACTCTATTTGTCAAGAACCTGAATTTTAAGACAACTGATGAGAGTTTGAAAAAGCATTTCACTGACAACATAAAGGAGGGAAGAATTTTAAGTGTCAAGGTAATTATCTTGGTCCATAGAACTTTTAATGATCTGTATATCATAATTTTCTTATCTTTTGTATCACGTCTGGTCACATGCAGGTGAAGAAGCATGAGAAGAATGGGAAGAATGTTTCAATGGGCTTTGGTTTCATCCAGTTTGATTCTGTTGAGACAGCCACCAATATTTGTAGAGATTTGCAGGTATTAACTGAATTTCGTCACAATTAATTGCACGTTACATGGAAGCTTATTGCAACTCTTACATTTTCTCTTTCAGGGAACTGTTTTGGATGCCCATGCTCTTATCTTGCAGTTTTGTCATGCTAAGAAGGATGAACAAATGCTGAAAAAAGTTGACAAGGATAAGAGTTCAAGTAAATTACTTGTCAGAAATGTAGCATTTGAGGCAACAGAGAAAGATTTGAGACAGCTATTTAGTCCATTTGGCCAGGTAATTACTTGTATAAATCTAATCATAGTGCATTTATTTACGCATATATAATTTGGGGCAATGTTCCTGCAAAGTTAAAAGGTTAGGAAGCTTTATTGCTATAACAGATTTTTCAATCTACAGTCTACACTTAGAAATTGACCTAAGAAATCAAGATGCAAGAACTAGAGAATGTTGTAAAAAGGAACAATGGAAGCAGTGTATTATTAAAACCTCTATAAGCTATATGTTAATGAGCTATATCTCAACTAGCACTTCCTTCTCCCATAATTAGTGGTTGGAGGGTGAGTGTGTGTGTAGTTTATCAATTAAAAAAAAAAGAATTTTTTTTTAGAGTGTTTCAACCAATAGTGTCCGTTCTTGATAATAGTTTTTTATTATCAGACTAAGATAATGGTCGGTTTTTGGTGTAGGCAGGGATTAAACCCCAGATCTCTTATTCAACCATTAGAGACTTTACCAGTTGAATTAATTGGAACGCGCACACACACACACCAAAAAAAAAAAAAAAAAGACTCTATGAAGCTTTTTAGGTTATTTATTATTTGTAATAATTATAACTTTGTGAATCATAGAATAAGAGGATGGTGGATAAAGTGGAGAAGTTCATCAGGATTCAAGAGTATTGTGTCATCAAAGAATCTATCAAGCTAAAAGGAATATTTTATAAGACTATCATGCTATGTGGTATTGAATGTTGAGCTATTAAGAAGCAACATGTTCATAAAATAAGCATAGCTGAAATGAGACCAGTAAAATGGATAATGGAAAATACAATGAAATATAGGATTCCCAAATGAGGAAAATTCACCTAAAGATAGCGGTGGCCCATTTAAGTATGAAGTTGCTTCCAAATGGTAACACCTACATTCCAAACAAGGCAACTCAGTTGTAACTCATTCCCCCCTTTCCTCTACCACTGATTATTCTAGGTTACCATTCATGAGCAAATTTTTTGTGAATGATGCATTGTTAAAGTATAACAAATTAATGTTCTTGTGTATTGACTTTCTTGTTGTTGTACAGATTAAGAGCCTAAGGCTGCCAAAGAAGTTTGGAAATCATAGAGGGTTTGCTTTTGTGGAGTATGTTACAAAGCAAGAGGCACAGAATGCACTTCAAGCACTTTCAAGCACACATTTATATGGTCGACATTTGGTAAGTTTTCTAGATGTGTAACTTTTTGCTCCTTCACACAATAGAGAAATCGCCATAACTGCCTGTCCCCTTTCAGGTTCTTGAGAGAGCGAAGGAAGGTGAGAGCTTAGAAGAGTTGCGAGCTAGAACAGCTGCTCAGTTTACTGAAGATCAAAATGGGCTTCAAAATCCGACTAAATTGTCCAAGAAGAGGAAGAACATGGCTATCTTGGATGAAGGAACAATGAAGTTCAAAAGGATTGCCAATTAGCGTTTCTTCACTATTGTCGTGTATTATGATTGGGAAGTGAGTTATGTAGTCGTATTCATGGTAGGTTATGCATTATTTTATATGTTATGCTGGCCCCATTTTTGCTTTGCTGGGAGCTGGTTTTATTAGTTACACGAGCAGGAATAAAAAAAAAAAAAAAAATTATATTCCTGTTTCAAGGTTCATTTGTTTTGTCTTAAAGTTGAGCTGCCTTTAGGTAGGTCATTAGATTCAAGCTTGGTTAGACCTAGGTAATAGAGTATTTGCATAACACTAGGTGTGAGTTAAGTCAAAATCTTTTTTTGAAGAGAGTTTCAACTTATGACGTCTGCTCCTGAAGATAGCTCTTTATTATCCGACCAAGACACCAGCCGGTTTTTGATGTATGCGAGGATTGAATCTCAGATATTTTATTCAATTATTTGAGACTTTATTAGTCGAGTTAACTGGAATCTATAAGTTTAGTCAAATTTGGTCTAAAGCTATTTTAATTAACTCATTTATCGATATTCTTACATCCAACTAAATATTTATTTTTCTATTTTATTTTAATATTGCTTTTCTCTCCTCACACTCCACCATTTTTGAAACCATTTTGGCCAAGATAGTAAGACACCACCAAAACCACCGCTAAACCACCACAAAAGCCTCTACCAAACTAGCATAGATTGAACAGAGTTGGTGATAATGTTATCAGTGGAGCATTTGGGCGGCAATGACAAGAAAGGGCAGTGGTACCTAAAACAATGAGTGTGAGAGGTGAGAGAGCTTTTTTGGGTTTTGAAGGAGAGGGTTGAGAGAGAATGCAAGTAGAGAGAGCTCTGACAATCCAACTACAAGAGAGAGAAGAGAGGGGGGGGGGGGGGGGGGGGGGAGGGAGTGAGATGAGAAATGAATGAAAATAAATAAATTTTTATTGGAGTATTTGGAGTGTTATTTGTGAATGCTAAAATTTTGAGCATGATGCATGAGGTTTTTATGGTTGTTTAGTTATATTTTTAACAAAATGATAGTTTTAATGGTCGGATGAGAATGCTCTTAGTTGCAGCCCAAGTTCAAAGGTGACATAATATTTTTCATTTTTGGTAGGAGGTGCGCCTTAGTGAAATTTGATGTGCTTAGCTCATTTGGAGCTTAATATGTGCTCAAATCATCATAATCATAAATAAAGGCAGCTTATTGTGAATTGGAGTGGAGTAATGAAGCTCTTCAGCTTCTATATATGGTTCAACTGTTTGAGATTCTTTTATTTATGTAGGATTGGATACATTAGGATTGGGAGATAAACTGATGAGCATGCAAAGGTTATAAGAACATCATATCTCCCAGCATCACTAACAACATGGGGCAAGGAGGTTTATAAGAAAAGGAGCCTGGAATAGCACTTAGCATAAGCAACTATTGCCATCCCTTCCGGTATAGCAAAAATTACATTTAGAAAAAAGACTCGGTAAAACTTAAAATATCATAAATGAGAGGAACAATATCCTAGTGGAAGTCTTTTGTATTGCCATTTATAGCATCAAAACAAGTTTTTGCATCGCCTTCCATCATGACTCGTTGGAACCATTCCTTTTCAACTAACTGTAGGACCTAAATGTTGGCAAAAGTTTTTGCAATCAGCAGGACACAAGTATGAATCCCGTTGGCTTATGCTTTCAAAATGTTACCTCATTCGTCATGAGTGATTACTTTTATAGATGCTGAATTGGTCAATGTTGCATCCACATTAAACTTTGCAAAGCTTGAGTGGGAGGTTTTCAAATAGTAACTTCCTTTGAATTCAATTGAGCTTCTGTACTCTCGGTGGCTAGGTTGAATTCTTGAGTTCTCCTTTCAACACGATTATCCAGTATATTCACTCTTGTATCTTTGTGATGCATCAGATTTCGCAAGAACCAAATCGCCACTTTTGTGAGAGCAATAAACAGAGAGGATTGGCCCTTAAGATTTGAGGTGAATGACTCAAATGATTTAATAGGGATGATGGGTCAGTGACTAGCTTAACAATGTCAATGATAAAAGAGACATTAATATGGTTGATCCGCAACCCCCAACTGCTGCCAAACCAAATTGCTTTAGCCATTGGGCATTCAAAAAAGATATTAAGGAACAACCGCATCAGCTCATGCAAATTTTTCGTCTATTTTGCACAAAAAAAACTATTTTGTCTATTTTACACACCAATTTTTACGAAACACCCACATTAGTCTATCTATTCTACATATCTATTCAATAAAATATTCAATCTTTTACAATTTTTTATTATTTCCTCACTCACTACCCCTCTCTTACAAACCCAACACTACCAAAAAATACTAAAATATTAAATGCACAATTTTACATCCACTAATGTGGGTGTTTTTTTGCTCAAAATGTGTAAAATGGACTACTTTTTGTATTTTGCAAGATTTTGCATGAGCTGATGGGGGTTGCTCTAATAGAAGATTATGTAACATCCTCGTGCAATGGGCACAAAGTATCCATAAAACTCAACATTTTAGCAAGACTATCCTTAGTAGGTACCACATCAGTAACAATCCTCCACGAAAACTTTGTCATCATTTCATGTAGCTTAAAGCATTAGCATTTGGGATGTAAAAAAAGTTCTATTTTGCATCTTCACACACCATTTTATCTATTTTACCAACCCATTTTACGACTTACCCTACATCTCAGTTTCTATTTTTAGATATAACTCATTAAAATAATATAAACTACACAATCAAATAATATAAAAAATTTGTTTCTCTCTCTTCTCTTCTATCTCTCTTTCCTCTCTCTTCCTCTTTGCCTCTTTCTCTAGTAAACCCACGCAACCCACCTTCCACCAAAACTCAGCCGCAAACACCAATTCTTCACATCAGCCACCACCAGCACAACAATCAAAACCAAGTATCAAAACCAAGTAACCAATCACCACCAGTACAACAATCAAAACCAACCACCACCACCACCACAGTCAATACCCATCCCAAAATTAAACCCCATAGCCAAAAAAAAAAAAAAAAAAAACTCAAACACAACAGCCACCACCACCACTTGGAATCCATCACCAACACCTTACAAAACCACCAAAATCACAAAGAGGGAGAGAGATGAGACATAGAGACCCTACCAAACCCATAGCCCCTGCCGAACCCACCACCCATAGCCATTGCACAACCCACAACAACCACCAAACAACCCACCACTGAAACCCACCATCACCGAGACCCATCATAGTAACCCACCACCAAAACCCAGCCACTGATTCAACTCCACCATCGAAACCTAACCCAACAACCACCAAATTGCCACCCCTAAAACCCAGCCACCATCGAAACCCACCATCATTGAGACCCACAATCGAAACTCACCCACCAATTCAACTCCAACACCGAAACCAAGCCAACAACCACTGAATCTCCACCCCTAAAACCTAGCCACCACAAATTTGATCCAACCAAAATTGTGTTAGACAAGAAAAGATAGATTAGAGAGAAACAAAGAGAATAAAGAGAAGATGGAGAAACGGAGAAGAGAGAAATAGAGAGAGCAGAGGGAGAGACGGAGAAGAGTGAAATAGAGAGAAGACAAAGAAGATGGAGAGTCAGGTGAGAGAGAGAAGAGGGAGAGTTAATAAAATATTAGTTTTTAAGTTTACATCCTCTGAACAGTGAGGTTGCATGTATGCAACCTTACTATAGCAAGGGTGGAAAAAATTTTGGGTTTACAAACCTGGATGGAGCATGATTTTAAGGGTTTAGAAGGTTTAGCAACTGGGGGGGGGGGGGGGGGGGGGGTTGTAAACCCCCAATGCTAGTGCTCTTAAGTAATATATGTCAACTACAAGAGAAAGAGCTACGTGCATGACTTGAGATCAAAGTTAAGATACAAGCTTAGAAAGGTGTTAGGCACCCGAGCTTACTTTATCCAAGGATTAGCCACCACTTACAAGGAACAATTATATATTTTTTAATCATGCACATGAACTACCCAAATCACGTAGGAGGGGATGGATTGACCTAATTTTAGGGTTTGTAGTATTTATTCTTAGGAAAGTAGCGTGAAACTGAAAATAAAAGAGAACATACATGGATGGTTCTGTTGCACCACAATTAAACTTGGAATAGATAGAAAACTAGGTTCTTTTATTCAAAAAGAAAAGTGTCTACGGATGCACCCTCTTACGACAACAACCCTAATCTACATATTTAAACTAAAACAAATGAAAAAAAAAAAAAAAAAAGCAAACTCAAAGAAATGTTGAAATTAAATTTAGAAAATAAAGAAATATTGAATCTAGATGTAATTTTTTTAAGGAATTGACAGGCCTGAAGACCACTTTACTTATTTGGCCAATCCTAGAATCCTTGTCAAGTACAACAACAAAAACATTGCCGTTTTTCCTACACTAAAAAAAAAAAATTATTTTATATATATATACACACACATACTATTTTGGAAAACGTTCTCCAAATTTGGAGAAAAACCTTTCAAACACCTCATTTATCTTTTTATTGGATGTGAATTTTGAAAATCTAACTGTTGAATTGAATGTTCTTATTATATCCTTTATACTTGCAAAATTTCAAAATAATCAAAGATTAATAGCTATGTCTTTAATCAAAATTTTAAACTTCCAGTTTTTGTGATTTAAAATAAGTTTATTGATTGAATAGTAAATAACATTTGATTTGAACGAAATTTTATATGAATGTTATGAACATTGAGCACATACAATATAAAAATTACATTTTCAAAATTCACATCTGATAAAAAAATATAGGAGAAGTTTGAAGAATTTATTTGGAGAAAAACCCTATCCTACTTTTTTTTAAGATTAATTATTTGAAAACAATTTTTATAAACACAAACTTAGATTTCTAATCAAGAGTCTCAGATCATTTTATCTTCTTCATTTAAAATTTTTTTCTTTCACCTTTCTAGCTAGTTTGTATGGCTACAAATGAAACTTCTAAATGTCCCTAGTCGAATTTTAAATCACTTTATTTCTCATTCATATATAGTATTGAAATAATTTCTATTTTGAAAGTTGTTTAATATATGGATTGTGCAATATTATAAAGGGTTATGCTAAATAAATAAGTTTGATCTAAACCAACTCGTTTTGTATATGAGTCAGCATACTAATAATTAAAACAACTTATTAGAAAGACTAAACAACCAATTAGAAATGTCACAAAATCCCCGCTATTGGGAGATGTACCTTACACTCTCTCAATTTCAAGTAAAGTAGAGAGGACAATTTTCTCTCTCTCTCTCTCTCTCATATATATATATATATGTGTGTGTGTGTGTGTGTAAATTTTGCTCAGTATATACAGTGCTTTAAATAATCACGATCCTGGTATCTTGAAATCTCTAGATATATATCTAGACTGAATTGATTTTGATATCCATATAAAATATGCATACTATGAGATTCATGTGATGTGCGGCTCAATCAGCTAAACTCATTGTAAAATTTCTCTCTCCTAAAATGTGAAGATATGAGGTCAACATTTTTATTTAAAAATGCTAGTAGGTCAGTTAGAATATACTATTTTCGAGTTTAATACCACATTTTACCCCCCTTCCAAAAAAAAAAAAAAAAATTGGAAACATTAATTCCTCCTCTATCTTGAATGATGCTGCACACCTTGAGTGGGTACTTTAATTATCTATGAATTTCCACATAAAGTAAATTGTTTACTTTTTCACTGATGGACTTTTGGCTAGTAGTTTTGAGGTAAAATAAACCCTTTTTTTTTTTTTTTTGTTTTTTTGTGTGTGTAGATAAAAGTAGCATATTGGCTTATATATCGCTAAAAATTCATAATTGTGGGAAGAAATATGAATCTCTTTAATAATGGTTCAAAAATGCTGATTAGAAGTTTCTAACTCAGGACTTTATAGATTTCATGGGGCCTAGCTGCCTAAAGGCCAACCAATTAGAGTTTATTGATATAAAGTAACATTTATTTAGTGTATAAGTTATTAGGGGTTATTGTTATATTTTTTATATGACAATAATTGGGTGTGGGGGGGGGGGGGGGGGAGAGGGGGTTTAAATTGAATGTTTACAGTAAAAATACTAGAAGGTGTCAGTCAATCAATCAATTGAGTTACAAAGTTTTTGACTACGAGGGTTATTATCAAAGTGAATGAACTATGAACAATTTATAATTTTATATTATTCTATGTTTATTAAAAATTTAATTTTCTTCTTTAAATTCATATTAAAAGGCTCATTTTCCTCTTACCAATTTTAAATTATATAGGCATATATATGATATACATGTAGTTGGATATCATACCATTTCCCATTAATTTGTCCTAACTGGTTAAGTGTTCCTTGATTTCAATCATCTTCTTGTTTAGAAAAGATTTTTAGAAACATTTTATGAAAAAGAAAAAAAAAATGTTTTTTTGACAGTTTTATATATTTTTCATAAAAGTGGTGGTATCAAAACTTTTTTAAAATGGTTTATTAACAAATGACTTAAAAGCACCCATTAACCAAACCCTATATTCAATGGTGATACTTTTCTTTTTCTTAATTAGTTCTTAGCAATACAAAGAAAGAAAGAAACAATAATGTATCAGTCTTCACTTCGTTTCATTGGAAATTGAGAAAAATTCATTTCAGTATCAATATTTTAATTTTTAGAATCTAATAATGTCCAAATTATCATATTGTTTTAAATTTTAAACTAAGTGACACCGAATACAAAATTAGATATCTACTACTTAATCCGAACCATGAAATTGATCAATTTCAAATAGAGAAGATCCTAAATTCCTAGTAGGTCATGATTGGTTTAAACTCTAGTTTTGTTAAATGCGATTAGATTAATTGAAAAAAAAAATCAAAGGTATGTATGGGATAATTAATTCCATCTTAATTACCTTGCTAACATTTTGTATTTCTTTGCTATAAAGTAGGAAAAATGTCAGCATCATCTAATAATCTTATCTAGTTGATTATTGTTAGAGTAGTATTACAGGTACTACAAGTTTTATTACATTGGTCCTATAAACAGATGTGTCATCAATTAGAAAGAGACAATTCAAAATTCAGTTATGAGATTATTGAAATCTCCAATCACATTCATTGTCACATTAGTTTGTAAGGCTCATGTAGTAAAACTTGACATCTTCCTCTCTTTGAGGGAGTAATCTAATCTTTATTTTAAAGCTATTTTGGGTTTAAGATCAATGTCTTTCATACTCACATTTTGACTAGTTCTTGCCTCATTATCATGTATCTTTCATCTATAGATTCCCCCCTCCCAAATTGAGTATCTTCTAGTTTTCATGAAAGATAACGCTCCTCCCAAAAAAGGTTTACATTCGAGTAATAATGCTTTTCATTTTTTGAACATGACTTTATGTTAAATTTATATGGATTTTATATGACATTTACATCTCATATATTAGAGATTTTTTAATTAAAAAAAACTTGATAATTACAATGCAAGTGGGGGAATTTAACCACACGATCGAAAAGATCAGGAAGTATTAGAATTTGAATCTACAATTGAAAAGATCAAAACGTGCCAATTAAACTACAACCTTCTTGACTTATATTACTTTTATCGCCTTTATTTTTATGTTTTTTCAATTAATGAGATATTTATACACACATATGAAATATATAAAGACTTGAATCACTAGTGTTTGAGCCAACACAATTTCTATACATGAATAATAGTTAGGTGTGAAGTGAATTTGAACCTGAAATATGTTTAGTGGTGAATTACAAGGCTCTTGACACATGCCGACACAATTTATAACCTTAATTAAAGAGACCAATTAATAATAGAAAATGCTAAAAATATTACAAATTGTACTACATGATGCTTCTTAATTGATGCAACAATAAATGTGGTCGGTAAGTTTTAATAATTACCTGGTAACTAGTTTGAATTTAATTTATTATTTTTAAAAAATTTTAATTTAATTAGTGACAGATTAGTTGTAAAATTAATTAATGTAGTAAAAGCTGCGGTAGAACTTTGGAATTTAGTGTGGAACATAACATTGCCACGTCATATGAGGGTGTGGGACCACAAGGAGAGAGGCCGCCACAATACGGTTAGCCGAGTGGTCTTCCAAAAGAACGAAATTGACCTTTACACGCACACACAGAAAGGCGCGCTATAGAAATGAGGACAGACTGTTTTATTACAACAAGAACAAGAAGGAGGAGGAGGAAGAGAGAGAAACAGAAACAGAAACAGAAAAGAAATGAAAGAAAGAGAAAAACGGAGGGGCTCCATCATCCACCACTAATGTTTAATCATCTAAATATCAGACACGGAGAAGCATTCATTCAAAATATTACCAATCAATTTCTTCGCCTCCGATTACGGTGTCCCTCCCGTCCACACACACACTCTCTCTCTTCACACTTTCTTACATACATGTATATATCATCCTCCCTCCGCCACGTGTCCTCTCACACCCAAACAAACAAACAGAATTCTCCCTCTCTCTCTCTCTCTCTCTCTCTCTCTCTCTCTCTCCATTTATTTCTAACTATTTCGGCGCTACCTTTTTGCCTCGATATAGGTATATATCGCTACCTTTTTATAACAAACTTTCCCGGCCCCTCTCTTTCTCTCTCTCTTTTTTTTTTTTTTTCCTGGTCCAACCAAAATATTGACGATTTTCCGTGTTTTTGGTTTTGGTTTTGGTTTTCATTTTCCTTTTGCTTTTGCTTGTTAACGAAGGCGAAGGCAAAGAAGGCAAGCTATACCAACTTCTATCTAGCTTTACATTTTGTTCAACCTAGCTAGCTAAAATCAATCAAACGTGATCGAGCCTATTCATTCGTTACTCTCACAAAAAAAAAATATATTCGGTCACATTCAATGTCGTTTTCTTGAGCTTTCCGTGAACTTTCCCGCTAAATTTTCACCATCTATCTAAATCGATCGCACTACTCTTCAAGCAATTCGATCAATGTTTGCTTGTCTCGATCGCTAGTAGTCATTTTCTGTACGCTCATGGATTCTGTATTTATATATGATCGTTTTGTCAAACGGAAGCCTTTAATTATTGAGTTTAATCGTTTATATTATTATATACAAACACAGATTACATTATATATGTACGTATAAGTATAGGTGTTGGTTTTGATCTTTGTGAATTCAATCAATATTGGCAGGGCGAGATAGTTTACGTGAATTTCCTTCGCCGAAATCACGCAGAATTTAAGCAATGTCGGAGTTGGGGCAACAACAGGCTCTGGCGAGGAGGCCATCTCGCAGCGCTGCCATGACTACGTTCTCGACGGAGGTGTTCGACAACGAGGTCGTTCCTTCTTCTCTCGCCTCCATCGCTCCCATCCTCCGTGTCGCCACTGAAATCGAAACTGAGCGCCCTCGCGTTGCCTATCTCTGTAATCTACTCCTCCTCCTCCCCCATCTCTATCCCTATATATATATATATATATATATACATGCATGCACATATTATTCTCTAATATATTATTATCTTAGCTCTTAGAGATAGGGTTATAATTAGGGATGAATTTTTGGTTGTGTGAGTTTGTTTTTAGCTGAAAGTGTTTGGTGATTTTGGAAGGTCGATTCTATGCGTTTGAAAAGGCGCACAGGTTGGATCCAAGCTCGAGCGGACGTGGTGTGAGACAGTTCAAGACAGGGCTTCTTCAACGATTAGAAAGGGTAACACTAACACGCACACATACAGACACCTTCTTCTTCTATTTTTTTTTTTTTTTGGTTGCTTTTTTTTTTTTAAAATTTTTGATTTATCCGAAAAGCTAAGTTGTTCCTTTAAAAAAAATCTGTAGAGTATTAATTTATTAGGTAATAATTAATTGATTAATTAATTATGGATTAGTTTTAGTTTTACCTCGAGTGATATTAATGTTATTAATATATATATGTAATATAAGCGGCGAGACGTGTTGAAGGTGATGAGCAATTGTGATGATCAGATGTGCTCAATCGCATTATAGCTTGGGTAAAATCGGGATGTGATAGGATGGACTTTTTTATTCACTAAATTCCAAAGAAAAAACTTTTTAAATTACATTTTTGCCAATGATTACCAGTAAAATTACTAACGTGACACTGCATTTGGATCCATTCGTTGAAGCTTGGGATTAATTTGGTCATATTCGGGTATACAATAATTATTATAATTACCAATTTACCATGTCGTTGTTGAAGAAGATTTTATGCATTTGCTGCTGAAAATGGCTGAATTCAATCAAATGGGGTTATTTATTTTTCTAAGACAACTGAATTCACGACTTTCAAAGTGATGAAAAGCTTAACACCTTTTTCTCAGAAGAAGAAAATATTATCCATAAATCTATTTCAAGCGTGAGGTGAGAGAATTGATTGGAGTGTTTTTGACTGACTGATCAGGACAACGCTTCTAGTCTTGCCTCTCGGGTAAAGAAGACAGATGCAAGGGAAATTGAAAGCTTTTATCAGCAATACTATGAACACTATGTTAGAGCTCTTGACCAGGGGGAACAGGCTGACAGGTATGTGTATATATTCAAATGATTGTTTTTTATTTAGTAATTTTTTTTGGGGGGGGGGGGGGGGGTGTTTGTTTTCTCTTGTATATTTTCCGTGATCAGATATCGGTTATAATTTGCATTTCGAAATTCTTGACAGAGCCCAACTGGGAAAAGCTTACCAGACTGCTGGAGTGCTTTTTGAAGTGCTTTGTGCAGTTAATAAGACTGAGAAAGTTGAAGAAGTTGCTCCTGAGGTTTGTACAATTAATAATTAATTTATCCTGGAAAATTAAAAGTGGGTGTGTTTTGCTGCATTTATCATTCTTTGTTGTTGCAATTTAATTTGATGCCATGGCATGCACAATGAGCAGATTATTGCGGCTGCCAGAGATGTACAAGAAAAGACGGAAATTTATGCACCATATAACATCCTTCCTTTGGACTCAGCCGGTGCTTCACAGTCTATCATGCAGCTTGAAGAGGTTTTTATTCTTCTCTTCTGCTGTGGTTGACTGACTGACTCCAGCATCTTGTTTTTCAATGCCTAGTTGGCACTTGGCATGGCATTCAAGTTTGTTGCATTCTGTTTATACCAGGTTAAGGCTGCTGTGGCCGCACTGTGGAACACTCGTGGCTTGAGCTGGCCCAGTGCTTTCGAGCAACATAGGCAGAAAGCAGGAGATTTGGACCTTCTTGATTGGCTAAGGGCCATGTTCGGTTTCCAGGCATGTTAAGGAATTAATTATTATTATTAAGGATTCTGAGAGCTAGAGTCACTATGTGACCTTCAAGAAGTGTCTAATGCATTTGGTTTATTTTTGTGTCAACAGAGAGACAACGTCAGGAACCAGAGGGAGAATTTGATTTTGCTACTTGCAAATGCTCATATAAGGCTTCATCCCAAGCCTGAACCCCTTAACAAGGCATGCAACAATTTCTCAGTTTAGAATTTTACATTTTCAACATTCTAGCAATTTAGAGTCAGCAATACGTATCTACAAATATCAAATTTAGATATTTGTACTCTGTCAAAGTGCAATTTTCAATGTTTGTTGTGCAAAGTTGAAATTTTGAACTGAAATGGGTTGTTTATGTGTGTGTGTGTGTGTGTTTTCAGTAATTGAATTTCTGACAATTTGAACAGTGTCTCAAGAAATTATCTGGTTCATTCTTTGGGTCACAATTATAAATTCATATTTGTTCTGAGCATCGTCTTTGTGAGTAGCTGCCATCTGTATGACTTTTAAATCTTGGACTGTGGTTAAACTGTTCTTGTGTTTATTTTAATTTTTATGCAGCTTGATGAGCGCGCTGTTGATGCAGTTATGACCAAGCTCTTCAAGAATTATAAAACATGGTGCAAATTTTTGGGACGAAAACACAGTTTAAGGTGAGAGAAAACAGTCTACAGTTTCAAATTGAGCTTTTTATGCATGATCTGGGACTTATGATGCTAAAATTGACAAATCTCATTCCGTATAGGCTCCCTCAAGGACAGCTAGAGATACAGCAGAGGAAGCTACTATACATGGGTTTATATCTTCTCATTTGGGGTGAAGCAGCAAACGTTCGGTTCATGCCAGAATGTCTATGCTATATATTTCATAATGTGAGTACTGTCCTAATGTGTGTATATTTCCTTCTTGGTATTTCTCTTATATGAATACAAAATCTATTTGTAGTATCTTCTGTGAATTATTATGTCTTTGATAACGATGTAAATTTTACTTTCAGATGGCATACGAACTCCATGGCCTATTGGCTGGAAACGTCAGCATTGTTACTGGTGAAAACATTAAGCCTTCTTATGGTGGGGATGATGAGGCTTTCCTGCGGAAGGTTATAACACCCCTGTACCGTGTAATTGAGAAGGTATGTTATTGCAATGTCCTGGCTACTCTGTTCAAACTTAAGATCTGTCTTTCTGATACAAGACTGCTTCTAACGACATTCCAGGAAGCTGAGAAAAGCAAAAATGGAACAGCTCCTCACTCTGCTTGGTGCAATTATGATGATCTGAATGAGTATTTCTGGTCCGTATGGGCTTGATATCAATTTTCAGATTGAATTTTAAGATTATAATGCTTGTTTGGGTCTCTTCATTAGATTTAGCATTTTTGTTTTTTACGTTTTTTCCAGGTCATCTGATTGCTTCTCTCTCGGTTGGCCTATGCGTGATGATGGTGAATTTTTTAAATCAACACGTGACATTGTGCAGGTTCTCTTTATACTTTTGAGCTTTTCCTACCAAATATCTTAATTTAGAGCATGGGCTCATTTCTTAATGTAACTTCTATGCCAGGGAAGAAAGGCTTCTAGAAGAAAATCGGGAAGCACAGGAAAATCATACTTTGTTGAAACCAGAACATTTTGGCACATTTTTCGAAGTTTTGATAGACTGTGGACCTTTTATATACTGGCTCTACAGGTATTTAAGTTCAACAGTGGAAATACTAACCTGATGTTTCTTTTGTCGGTTCCTGGTTCAGTTTGCTTGTGTCAATACTGAAATATCTTGATCTGTTTTATTACAGGCAATGATCATTATTGCCTGGAAGAAGATTAAAGTGGAAGATATATTACAATCGGAAGTCCTACTTGATCTATCCACTATATTCATCACAGCAGCCATTCTTCGCCTCCTTCAAAGTATGACCTGTTCACTATAAGCTGACAGCTCATTTCTTTTCAATTTTATTTATTTATTTTCTACAAATAGCCTTTTTGAATGTTATGGAGGTTGCATCTCTAGAATCCAAACATCTTACATTATGAAGAAACTACTTAGTACAAAGAGATTTAAAATTTTGGAGACAAATCTATAATTTATCTTAATACTTCAAAGAATTATAACTTCTTATTAAATTTAGGTGAGCCTCTAAAAGTAGGTAATATAAGAAGTAGGCAAAAAGAGGAGAGAGAGAGACTGGATACTGAATTTACTTAAATATTATTTTAAATTGTGAGAAGGACCAACTGATGCAATATTGCACAGTTGTCTTGCTACTATGATGCATGAAATTTTGTCCTTAAAATATCCGTGTGTAAATGTTGTTACACCTTTTTGTTTCTTTCGAATTCATTCTACTTGAAGCTTAGTTTCCTGAAGAAATAAATTATGCTGGAAGCTTTACAAATCTAGAACAAGTTGATTCTTAGATCAGATTTGTTCAATATCTATGAGTTATATGCAGATTTTCACGTAAGAAATATTTTCAATGTAATATTCAGTATCCTGCACTGGGAATGACCTTTTAATATCCAGTATCCAAATGTATTTAAACCTTTGAAAGTGGTTTAGATGTTATTTATGGAAAAACTATTATGAGGACTGGATATGAACACGATTTATCTGTCATTTCTGTATTTCATGGTTATTGCATTGTTGTGGAGAGCCTCCTTTCAAGTGGGTCCACCATACATCACTTGGTAAAAGAACAAACTTTCTTAGATGAGGCAGAAATGTGCACTCAATGAAGAACATTCCAACCTCCTTCAGTGCTTTCTTTATTACATTATTTCACAAAATTTCTGAATTAATATTGACCTTTTCAAGAAACAGGCAGTACCACATTTCTCTAATAAATCATTATACCTTATTAATTATGAAATTTGGTGACCATTTATAGTAGTCAAGAATGTTTGCAACTTGTTTCTCAAAAAAAAAAGAATGTTTGCAGCTTGACCTGAGATTTTATATAAAATTAAATAAGAGTTGCAAATAAGATCTGAGATTTTCCTTAATCTATCTAAGTTGAAACATTTTGGATGCAGTTGGAAAGTAATTAATTTCCATATCACCATGAGTAAATCCTGGGATTGATATGAGTATTTTATGGTATTAATGAATAGTACTTATTATAAAATTGATCATTTTTTTTGTTTTTGTTTTTTTTTTTTTTTTTTTTTTTGTAGAAATTAAACATATTATCAATGTGTAAATTTCATATTTGTAATTTTCTATTATCATATTTTGTAAATTTCATTGCTAATCGGTTCCAAAGTAACATGTTGATCATCCATATCAATGAGAAAAATGTAGTTTTTTGGGCTTTGTTTTGTCATGAGCAAGAGCCATTTTAACCAATTCACATTAATCCCTTTTTGTCTTCCTTGCTCTCATCTTATGTTCATTTTCCATACTAGTGTGAATGTCATCACTCCATGTGTTAAGTTGGACCCATCTGTATCTGTTTTTGTTTCTGGTGGGCTTGAGTCCCAAATTATTTAGGCATGGATTTAAATATGAATTTATGTATAGTTGGGAATCTCCACCTCAAAGATTAAGGTGTGAGCCAACAATGTATTTCAAGCTCACATACCAGCATTCCCATCCGGGAATACAAAATGCATTTTTATCAATTTTAGATGTTACTGTAGCATCAAATTCACAAAAAGAGTCCCACATCTGGGGATGCAAAATGCAAAATTTTTTGCATTTTGCTACTATCAGATTCACAAAAAGAGTCCCACACTACTATTTTATTCTACCCCCAATTATTTTAATCTCACAAAAAAAATAGAGTATGGGATGTAGAGTATTGGTCATTACACTTCTATGCATGCTCTTGCTTTCAGCTGCCATAGTAGTTATATTTGAATCAGATATAACATTATGATTCATCTAGCCGTATGATGTCTTTTATCTTGTATACTATAAGTGTGGTGCCATCATCAGTTTGTCAAATAGAGGTAAACATTTGAACAAGGTTTTGTTTTTTTAATTTAAATTTAATTCTTTTTTTTTTATAGGTATTTTGGACCTCATTTTGAACTTCCCAGGATATCATAGGTGGAAGTTCTCTGCTGTACTAAGAAATATTCTCAAGATAATTGTTAGTCTTGCATGGGCCATTATTCTTCCAGTTTTTTATGTCCACTCCTCTAAATTTGCCCCTCAACAAATTAAAGATCTTTTGTCATTTCTCGGTGAAGTGAAAGGCATTTCTCCTTTATACATCATGGCTGTTGCCATCTATTTGCTCCCGAATTTACTGACAGCTGCTTTATTCATCTTCCCAATGCTCCGACGTTGGATTGAGAACTCAGATTGGCATATCATTAGGTTCCTCTTGTGGTGGTCACAGGTATTTATGTTGCCTGCTCTTTTTATCACCTTGTATTCTTGTATATATTATATCATCTTTCATTTGTTCTTACCAAAAAATTTTATATGGTAAGAAGTTGTTTGTGTTATGATTATTTGGTAAGATTTGGTGCTTAAGCAAACCAATTGCATGAGACAAAAATATGAAAGCATCTGTGGGAAGTTCACTAAATAATGTATGAAATGATAAAAAAACAAAACAAAACGGGGCAAGATATTCTGCTGTGTTCTCAACTGAAGACAATATGTCATAGGTTCTAGTTGTGGGTGCAAAAGTATGGAATCTAAACACATGTTGCTCATTGTTATGAAGCTATTAACTTTTTGCAACATCAAGTAGACTATTTCTATTAACACATTCAAACATTTACTTTGCACGTGAACCTTTACATTTTCTGGTATGCTGTAGATCAACAAAGACAAATGATAGTTATGTTCATTTATTTTGAGGTACACTCTTATAGATAAATTCCAGTTGCTCAACTATTATTTAGTTAAAAATGAACAAAGTCTCATCCAACCATTTTATCTTCTAATTACAGAAACAGAATATTGCCTCCTGTATATTAGATGGTTCTCCTACTTTGAAGGGCAAACATCAATAGAGGAACAAAAAAGTTAACATTTTATTTTATTTTTTCATTTTAGCATAGTTCTGACAGATTAACACTTGACTGCAAATGATGCCGACAGAATTGAGTTCCAAGTTTTGTTTTAAGTGAATACATTAAAATGATACCATGATTTTAGAAATAGCATTTTCCAGGTAGAGGCTTCATATATATAGATTAGGGTGAAATTTACTTAATGTCTACTTCTTTGGTTTATCTATTGGATGTATAAGATCTAGCATACTGTGTCAATCTTGAGCATATCAATCAAGATGCTACCCTATTATCCTGGTCTCACAGCACCATACATGACTTTCTTGCTCTCACATAACTCAGTTAATTTTATTATCACCAAAGCTGTAATATTTTCTTTTTTATAAACCCGAAGCTGTAATAAATGCTGTTACTTCTCTTGAATAATATGTTTCTTTTTATGCAGCCAAGAAGATATATTGGGAGGGGCATGCATGAAAGTCAATTTGCTTTGATAAAGTGAGCATGATATGGAAACACACTAAACTTTATTCCAATAATTTACAGTTCTGTATTTCCTTTGTTTGGTTGGTTGAATTTTGCTTCATTGCCGAGATTAAATTTCCAATTTCAGGTATACTCTTTTCTGGTTCCTACTTCTTTGTTGCAAGTTTGCCTTCAGCTATTTTATCCAGGTACTGGTTGGTCAGTAATTTGTAGCATTTCTATATAAATGAGATATTTGGGGTTATGGATTTTATGATAACCAATTTGTCTCTCTATTCCCTAGATAAAACCTCTGGTGAAGCCAACACAAGACATAATGAGGATCCGTCGTATTAACTATGACTGGCATGAATTTTTCCCTAAAGGTATCTACATGCTGTTGCTTGCTTTCTCCCCCCCCCCCCCCCCCTGTTTTTTAGCTTAGTTTCCAGTTTTATGCTAAATATTTTCTTGCCAATGCAGCTGAAAAAAACTACGGAGCAGTCGTGTCACTTTGGGGACCAGTGATCTTGGTGTGTGAACTGTATCTTTCCTGTGTTTAGTCTGATATTTTGTTACTTTGCTCAGTTTGTGAGGGGATGAACACATCCTACGTTGTCCTTTGGTAATTCATCTCATATTTATATACAAGTTCAATGCAGATCTATTTCATGGACACTCAAATTTGGTATTCCATTTTCTCAACTTTATATGGTGGTGTTCTGGGGGCCTTTGATCGTCTCGGAGAGGTGACAATTTAGGATGCTTCTTTTTTCTTGTCCTAAATTATTCATGAAATATTCTCTCATTTTAGATGAACACAATCATACATCATTTAAAGTGAATTGTCTTCCATGTTATTTTCTTTTCATGCTTTTGCCTTCTTTCTTAGCGAGCTTAGAAATTGGCCAAAGCTAGATTAACTGGACGTTTTCCAACAATACTTGGGTAGCACAACTAGGTATTGGGGCTCATGATAATTGAACCTAAGGTCATCAGTATAGTTACTTGGATTGTCAGGTTGTACGATTTCCCATATTGTCAAATCCATTTTGATTTACCCCCATATCAAATTGTCTAGGATCATACAAAATTTGCCAGAGAAGAAAGATTAATCATATCCTGACTGCATGATAATCTCAAATTACATCTTCCTTTTGGTGAAGTATATACTGTTTGAACAAACAAAATATGGCTATATTGTCAGATGCCATGCCCTTGGGTTGGTGTTCCAAGCTCCATCAGATGCTCTCTCTCTCTCTCTCTCTCTCTCCCTTCAATTTGTAAATGACATCCTTTGGCTGACAGGTTTACTGAATTATGAAAAATTTAGTACATGACCATCATTTTCTTTTAATTGAATTGAATAGCTTAGTCTTTCAGTTGAGTGGACCCCAATGCTTGGGGACAGCAGTTGTAGCTGTAGTAGCTTAGTCTCAGTTCTATCATTTTTACAATTGGGACGACTCACTTCTTTTGATGTGAAAACCTAGGATTGATTTAACTTTATGCATTCATTAGGTTAAATTATGGTAGTGACATTGCAACAAGTACTTGGCTTGTTGACTTGTACTTACTCATTTGACTTAAACTTTGAGGGCAGTTTGTGTTCATCTTCTTTTCTCTTCTTGCAGATACGAACTCTTGGCATGGTAAGGTCAAGATTCCAGTCCTTACCTGGTGCATTCAACACATATCTGGTGCCTTCTGATAAGTCACAGAAAAGGGGATTCTCTTTAGCTAAGCGTTTTGCTGAGGTTGAAATTTTTCTTTCAAAATTTTTCACATTATTAAATACCCTTTGTTGAGTGGAGTCATATATGCATACTCTATGTTTTTATTTAAAAATTTCACGCCTTTATAGGTAACGGCAAGCAGGAGAAGTGAAGCTGCCAAATTTGCTCAATTATGGAATGAAGTAATATGTAGTTTCCGTGAGGAAGATTTACTAAGTGACAGGAAAGGCCCCTGAACCTAGTTACACTGCCTTTTCAGCCTAGCTATATTTTTATCCATCATGCAGTTAAAACTAAACAGGTTCCTTTTTAATCCAGGGAGATGGATCTTTTGCTAGTTCCTTATTCATCAGATCCTTCCCTCAAAATAATTCAGTGGCCGCCTTTTTTGCTTGCCAGCAAGGTCAGCATAATTGTTTTTTTTTTTTTTTTTTTTTTTTTTGGGGGGGAGGTCAAAATTTGTTGTACCTGTTACCTATTTTTGTTGTTGACTGTTTTTCTACATTGAAGATTCCAATAGCATTGGATATGGCTGCTCAATTTCGATCTAGAGACTCTGACCTTTGGAAACGCATAAGTGCGGATGAATATATGAAATGTGCTGTAATTGAATGTTATGAATCTTTGAAGCATGTCCTGAATGCCTTGGTGGTTGGTGAAACTGAGAAAAGGTTGTTATTGACACCTCTTGGTTCCTGATTATTGATATAAATATCTTCAACTGCTCCTAGTCACTACAATATTTAAGATTCAAACAAAATTTGTTGTTCAGGTGTAAGTCAATTTTATATTTTTTCAACTTTCATGCTGACAGCATTCTCAGAGCATAGGATTTTATTTGATATTCATTTTTATCAAACTTAAATTAGCTAGTTAATACATTTGGAAAATGTATGTAGTTTGGCCTTGTCTTTTCTGGGTCCTTGAATTCCTAATGTCTCTAATGAACTCTATTTTTTGAAAAGGAAATTTTCTTCAAATCTTATTCAAAAAATAAAGAGAAGTGCTACATCTACAACATTTTCACAACAAATCATAGGTGGTAAGTTGTTATTGGTTCTAATTTAAACCTACAACTGAAATTACTTTTTGGCCCACCAATAACAACATGTGCCACTTATGATTTATTGTGAAAATGTTGTGGACATAGCATTTCTCAAAAATAAAAGGAAAAGAAAGGTTTTGGTCAAATTCCTGTGCATTGGATATGCTAGTTATATAACAAATTTCCATTATTTGTTGAGTTTCCTGACACCATCTCATTTTAGTAATTGTTGAATCATATAAAAATAAAGGTTCATACTATCTGATGCAAGATAAAATTTGACAGAAGTGTTTAGTTTATATTTCTCTCGTTTGTATGAAAGTAGTATAAATCAAGAAGCATGACAGATTTTTTCCCATTTGTATCAATTCTAGAATCTCTAACATCAATAATTATATAACAGGATAATGGGCATCATCTTTAAAGAAGTTGAAAGTAGTATTTCAAAGAATACGCTTCTCTTAAATTTTAGAATGGGCCCTTTGCCTACACTTTGCGGCCAATTTGTGGAGCTTGTGGGGATCTTGGTGAGTTTTTACCTGAAAGTCTTTATCATGTCTTCAGTTTGTGTTTGATTATGCATGATCATCATATAATAGAAACTTTCCTCTCCCTTTTACTTTGCAGAAAGATGGTGATCCATTGAAGAAAGATAGAGTGGTGCTGTTGCTGCAAGACATGTTAGAAGTAGTTACTCGTGATATGATGGTGAATGAGATCCGGTTGGTTAGCTTTGTTGCAATCAGTTTTAGTAATTTATTTTAGAAGTTTATTGTGATAATTAAAATTTTTTTTATATAAGATAATAATGTTTGCTTCTCATGTAAAATATCTTTTAGTGAATTGGTAGAAGTTGGTCATAGTAGCAAGGACTCAGGAAGGCAACTCTTTGCTGGAACTGATGCAAAACCTGCTATATTGTTCCCTCCTGTGGTTACCGCACAATGGGAAGAGCAGGTATGTTATTTAAATTTACTTACAGTAACTGAACCAATAAATATTTAATAAAAACGACTCAATTTTATTACTGATTTTGTTTTTTAGATAAGACGACTCTATCTGCTCTTGACGGTGAAGGAATCTGCTCTTGATGTACCAACAAATCTTGAAGCACGTAGAAGGATTGCATTTTTTACAAATTCATT
Source organism: Quercus tomentella (assembly GCA_028535165.1). NCBI lineage: Eukaryota > Viridiplantae > Streptophyta > Magnoliopsida > Fagales > Fagaceae > Quercus > Quercus tomentella. The sequence goes on along the minus strand of JAPQVY010000001.1, from coordinate 24,481,413 downwards.
GTTCATGGACATGCCACGTGCCCCACGAGTTCGTAAAATGCTCTCATTCAGGTCTGATTTATATTTCTCATATATTGGCTTAGAATGTTTGTCAACTCCAATTGTTTTGTTCTTTCTGAAAAATTCAGTCATTGGAACTATCGTCCTTTGCTTATAGATGTGCCATGGTGCTCATGGAAATATATGAAGCTCATTCAAAGAACTTATTAGGATTTTATGGGGCCCACCACCCAAAAAATGAGAAAAGTTGTTACAAATTATTGAGTGAAAGGACTATGCTTAGTGAAATTGATTAATACCCCTATGAATTTTATTTGTCTATCTATATCAAGAATTATATTTTGCTTGCTATATTATATGCAATTATAAATGACTCGCAAAACTTAACTTCTTCTATAAGATACACAAATTTACTTTCTGGGTTTTCCAATATATTATTTCCTGAATTATCACTTGTGTTATATGGTTACTAATTATTTTTCTTTGGCAGTGTCTTGACTCCATACTATAGTGAGGAAACTGTCTATTCTAAAGCTGACCTTGAGATGGAAAATGAAGATGGTGTATCAATTTTATATTACCTGCAAAAGATTTTCCCAGGTTTGTGATACTACAAATATCGTTGGTCACATTCTGTTTAATATAGCTTAACTTTTTTAAAAAAAGTGAATTCATTGAGATTGGTATTACTAAGTTAGAAATCCTGTTGTGACTTCATTAGATGAGTGGAATAACTTCATGGAGCGATCAAATTGCAAAAGAGTTAGTGAGATCTGGGAAAATGAAGAGAACATATTGAAACTCCGTCATTGGGTCTCCTTGAGGGGACAAACTCTATGCAGGACGGGTATTGATACATTATAATTTCCATTAATCATATTCTATCTTTTTGTCTTTGGTCTTATAAATTTTAGCACTGCAGTTAGAGGAATGATGTATTATCGACGGGCTTTGAAGCTTCAGGCTTTTCTTGACATGGCTACTGAAAGTGGTAAGTTCATAACAACATTTGATCAAGAATGGTGATCATGTATAAGTCATGGAATTTCAAATGCCTTTGTACCTGAGGAGGGGGTATATCATGAGACCACTATATAATTTTCTGTACCTGAGGTCTCAACTTTTTGCTCATGTATGCGTTGTTGATGTACTTGATTATGTATTTTTTCTCCTTAGATGCAACCTAGTGACTGTCAAGTGAAGTGTTTATCTTTTGGAGGTAAATTATGTTAGCTTCTGACTCGTTTTTTTTATGAGCAGAGATACTGGAAGGCTACAAAGCTGTAACAATTCCTTCAGAGGAAGATAAGAAAAGTCAGAGATCCCTATATGCTCAATTAGAGGCTGTGGCTGACATGAAATTCACATACGTTGCTACCTGTCAGAACTATGGAAATCAGAAACGGAGTGGAGATCGCCGTGCAACAGACATTCTTAATTTGATGGTTAAGTATGTTCTCCATCTGGTGAAGCTGATAGGGTTATGAAGTACAATTTCTTTGAAGATTTAATTGCTGCACTGAGCTTGTTCAAGAATCTGATTGCCAATCCTTTCTGTACAGTAATCCCTCTCTTCGTGTGGCTTATATTGATGAAGTTGAAGAGAGAGAAGGTGGAGTACACAAAGTTTACTACTCTGTATTGGTCAAAGCCGTCGATAATCTTGATCAGGTAATTATCCTTTGAACTTTAAACAGAACACCATATTGAATTACAAAAACAACCACTGATCATTTGTTGTATCTTTTTTTAAAGGAAATCTATCGGATAAAATTGCCTGGCTCAGCAAAGATAGGAGAAGGGAAGCCTGAAAATCAGAACCATGCTCTAGTTTTTACTAGAGGGGAAGCTCTTCAGGCTATTGACATGAACCAGGTTAGCGAATAGAAATTTGAAGTCATCAAAGTGACACTATTGATTCTTTGGGCCAATGGTGGTGGTTTACTTAGTCAATATCTTATAGGACAATTACTTGGAAGAAGCTCTTAAGATGCGTAACCTTCTGGAAGAATTTAATGAGGATCATGGAGTTCGCCCTCCTACAATTTTGGGTGTTCGTGAGCATATCTTTACTGGAAGGTTGGATGAATTCTTTTTATTCATATCTATAGTCTGTTTGTTAACATTAAATTTTGTGCTTTGTTATTTCTGAAATTTTATAAAATCTGTGCTGCAGTGTATCTTCATTGGCTTGGTTTATGTCAAATCAAGAAACATCATTTGTCACCATAGGTCAAAGAGTTCTTGCAAGACCTTTGAAGTATGTTCTCTCTCACGTGCTTTCCTTCCTTGTGTTAATTAAGTATTTTAAGGCAATTGTTTATCAAGTTCTTGTTCATCTTGAACAGCAAGCCAGAATTCATTGGTGATTACATAGTTGAGAATACACTTCTGATGAACGAATAGTGTTCTATTTTTATCGAGTGGTGATTATACTAATACATAGGTTATCAAAAAATTTGCCATGGGTGTGAAGAGTACAATTTATTGAGTTTTGTTTAGCAGTAACTTTAATAACCTCTCTCGTGTCACATTTTACCTACCTTTTTAATGTTTTATTGGAATGTCACTTTTTCCCTTTCATCCATGCGAATTATTTTATTTGGTTTCTACAGACTGCATGAAGCTAGGTTGGATTGGCAATAATTTTTTGTTTTCTGTTGTCATGAAAATCATTTAAATAGTTTTGATTCAACAACATTTTATGTATTGTGCCTTATACTGTATTGCTTAATTTTAGGATTCGCTTCCACTATGGTCATCCAGATGTATTCGATAGAATCTTCCACATCACCCGTGGTGGAATCAGCAAGGCTTCTCGTGGCATCAATCTGAGCGAGGACATCTTTGCTGGTAGCATTTTTAAAACATCCATTTTCTCAGAGATACATGAAATTTACTTCATTTCTTAACATGTGCTTTCCTATGCAGGTTTCAATTCAACCTTAAGACGGGGGAATATTACTCACCATGAGTATATCCAAGTGGGAAAGGGTAGAGATGTCGGGCTCAACCAAATCTCACTCTTTGAAGCGAAAGTAGCCTGTGGTAATGGAGAGCAGACACTGAGCAGGGATGTCTATCGATTAGGGCATCGTTTTGACTTTTTCCGCATGTTGTCGTTTCATTTTACGACAGTGGGATTTTATGTCAGCTCAATGGTAATTTTTGTTACATGCACTGTCTAAGATGAAAGAACATCAATCAAATACTTCAGAAAGCTGAATGAATTTCAAATTTTATATTTATTAGTTGCACTGTTCAAATACTAATTCCCAACAAAAGTAAGCTGACCTCAAGTATTAAATTAGGATTTGTTCAATTGAGCAATTTAAATGAAAAATGAATAAAAGAAAAAGAAAAAGTTAAGAAGCTGAAATAATATATATTTCCAAGTATGTAGTAAGAACCAACTTTACACGAACATTCTTTGTTTTGTAGGATGCATCCATATCTAGCAGTCAAATTTTATAAGAAGTTCTAGTTATAGGGGAACAAATGAAATTAGTTATGGAAACTGTGTTTACCAGAAAGTAAGAATGGAAGGTATTGCATCTGGAAACAACTAAATTGGATTGTACTTGTAAGTAGTCAGCATGAAATGCTCCTTATACCATACAATGCTTATAGTTTTCATGAGGTCCCCCTGCTTCGTGATCCCTCACCCCTCTTAAGCATGTTATTTGTATTTTGAATACTTTTCTGAACTGAAGTTTAATGTCAAGTTATTTAAACTGAAGAAAGGCTGCTTGTAGTTCCTTACAAAATTTTATTCCTTTACTTTGGTGTACCACTTCAAAAAATTGTCAGTGTGACGTATAAGGTAGATGCTTTGCTGAGTCCAAGAGCTACATTCCCTTATAATTCATTCTTGAAAGGTGAAATTAAGTGCCTTTCTTTTTTTCATAATAGAATTCATTGCCGTTATGGAGTAACCACCATGGCTCAATCTTTTCTGTGTCATTTCAGCAATTCATATGAAACAGTCATTACTTGTGTTAGAAACTTAGAATTATAATTAAACAATTAAATTTACCATTTCATAACAGTGTTAGAATTGTGATTAAACAATTAGATTTACCAATTCCTAATAGCTTAATCTTTTGGGAGAATTGGTTATTTATTATTGTATTAGAGTGAGAATTCTTGAGTTCAAACCTTGTCTTCGCCTTGCCTCCCATTTAAAAAATTTAAAATCCCATGTGTTAGGCATCACTTATTGAGGGGGATTCTAGACCCACATGTGAGAGGGAAAGCTAGAATTATGATTAAATTTACAATTTCCTAATAGCTTATGCTTTTGGGAGAATCAGTAATTTATCAACATGAATATGAAGGAGCCACTTATTGTTTAGTGCTCAGATTTTTCACTTAGAAAGTTTAACAATTTATTTTGGTTACATATCTCATTTAGGAATTTTCTTCAGTTAAAAGGGTTTCTTTCTTCTTGTTATGCAGATGGTTGTAATTACAGTTTATGTTTTCCTATATGGAAGACTTTACTTGTCATTGAGTGGACTGGAGAAGGCAATCGTTAAGTATGCCACGAACAAGGGAGATGAAGCTCTAAAGGCAGCCATGGCTTCACAATCCCTTGTTCAAATAGGTCTTTTGATGGCCTTGCCCATGTTCATGGAAATGGGACTGGAGAGAGGGTTCAGAACGGCAATAGGTGACATGATTATCATGCAGCTGCAGCTGGCTGCAGTTTTCTTCACTTTCTCACTTGGAACAAAAGTCCATTATTTTGGGAGAACTATCCTGCATGGTGGGGCAAAGTATAGGGCAACCGGGCGTGGTTTTGTGGTTCGGCATGAGAAATTTGCTGAGAACTACAGGATGTACTCAAGGAGTCACTTTGTGAAAGGGCTGGAGCTTATGGTCCTGCTTATAACTTATAGGGTTTATGGTTCAGCAGCTAGTGATTCTGGAACTTATATCTTCTTCACCATTTCAATGTGGTTCTTAGTGGTTTCTTGGTTGTTTGCTCCTTTTCTTTTCAACCCTTCGGGCTTTGAGTGGCAGAAGATAGTGGATGATTGGGATGATTGGACAAAGTGGACAAGCAGCCGAGGTGGTATTGGTGTTCCAGCAATCAAGAGCTGGGAATCCTGGTGGGATGAGGAACAGGAACACCTACAGCACACTGGATTTTTAGGACGGTTCTGGGAGATTGTTCTTTCTCTCCGCTTCTTTCTCTATCAGTATGGAATTATATATCGTCTGCACGCAACAGATGGAAACAAGAGCATCATAGTAAGTGTATTTGCTGGCTATTGACATTTACTGTTATGTATACATGAATTTAAATTGAATTTGCTATCAAGAATTTAGTTTCACTCAGATTATCACTTATTAACAACTTCAATTCTTATAATAAGTTCTCTGCACTTGGTTTGAAAATTTAAAGTTTACTTACAATGACAGTAAGTGATAGTAAAACAAAGACTTAGGATTCAAATGCTGTTATAATTGATGCACTATGGTGCATGGAAAGGAAGAATCTGGTTACATCTCATTGCTATTTATATGAAAGTTGATCTCCTTTTTTAAGAATATGATCTCAGTGGACCATACATCCTTTACCATGTGTCTAAGAGAATAATATAGAAATACATAAATGCTGCTGCCTGCTTTTCTCCTGCATAGATGAGTTAAAACTGGGAAAAATTTTCTTGATATGGCTTAGAAGATCTTGAACTAGAGGATTCTGACAAGAAAACAAATTAATTACCCAACAATGAAATCTTCTTTCTAACATGATTTTTGGTCCAGATTTATGGTATGTCTTGGCTGGTCATTGTAGCTGTCATGATCATCTTAAAGGCAAGTCTAAAGCTCCAGAAACTTATGTAAATGTAAAGGATTTGTTTCTGGTCATGGCTCTGACTTTTATATCATTAAATGGTGCAAATATGAACTGCAGGTTGTCTCCTTGGGTAGGAAGAAGTTCAGTGCAGATTTCCAGCTAATGTTCCGTATTCTGAAGTTATTACTTTTTATTGGAACCGTAATCACTATTGTTGTGCTATTTGTTGTGCTTAAACTCACCGTTGGAGACATCTTTGCTAGCCTGCTGGCCTTCTTGCCAACAGGATGGGCACTACTGCAGGTATATTACTCATTGAATTTAAAAATATATATATATATATATATATCTTTCTCTGTACTCCAATATAAAGTCTATCTCTGCTAACCCAATAAGATAGTTGGATGGGACCCTGTGTGTGTGTGTCTCTGTGGAACAACAATAATTATACCACCATTGTTGGTTTTCCTCTCTGTTTATGTGTAATGCAATCAATTTTGTTAGTTGGAGCCCTTTTGATGATGTGAGTAGCATGGTTCACTAGTTTTAACATGAATTACTGACTAACTCTCTGCATACTGAAACTTTATTTTGATTTCTTAGTTCTTTATAATGAATTTCGCACATTCAAAGGTTTAAAGCATTATAGATGAATGAGTAATTTTTTTTTTTTCAATTGAGATTAGTATTGGTACAAGCTAAATTCTATTTCCTCATCCATTCCAATCCATAACTTCTCATAATAATTTTTTGTTTCCATGTACATTGGATTGAAGTCAGTGTTAGTTTGCTTGTGTTCAAGATGTTTATTTCACTCTTTACCCTAGTGTTGGTTTTGTTTGACAGATATCTCAAGCATGCAAACCATTGGTGAAGGCCCTTCGCATGTGGGGATCTGTCAAAGCTCTAGCAAGAGGTTATGAATACATTATGGGGTTGGTAATCTTTGTACCTGTGGCTGTACTGGCCTGGTTCCCATTTGTTTCAGAGTTCCAGACCAGGCTGCTATTTAATCAAGCTTTCAGCCGAGGGCTTCAGATTCAACGAATTTTGGCTGGTGGCAAGAAGAACAAGTAAAACCACCCACGCAGCATGGTCTTTGCAAGAGAGAGAGAGAGTTCAGGAGGAGAGAGAAGGGCTAAGGAGGGATTAAGTCATAAAAGAGAGACATCAGCCAATGAAAACATGACATGCTTATCTAGTTTAATATCTTGATCTCGTCACGCTCCAAAGTCCTCTTTGCAGCTTACTGAAAATATCAGGTTTTCGAACTCCTCTTTGCAGCTTACTGAAAATATCAGCTTTTTGGTCTTTGTGAGTTCCTCGGAATTGGAAATCATTGCTTCAATCCAATGTTTAGATACTTGTTTCTTATCTGTGTATTATAGGCAATGTGCTAGTAAAATGTATACCCTGTTGATATCATCCTTACTTTATCCATCTATATACTAATGAAAGCATTAGATTTTTTATGGCTATGGACTGCAATGTTTAGGACAAGTCTAGATTATATCTTGCAGTAAAGAGAAATGAAATTCAGAAAAGTAATAATTAATAAATGATAGTCTTGTTATCAGTCCTTGCATAAATAACTGAAGATTGGAACTGCAATTGTTGTATTTCCAAAATTGTGGATGGTTGTTTCAACTTCCAAATGAAGATGAACCAAAAGACATGCTGGAACTCCAAATGCATTTTTTTTTTCTTCCTTTTTTTGATAGGATACTTATATTGCAAGAAAAAAGAAAGACTCAAGTGCATCAGCACAGGCCCCATATTTATAAGCATCATCTCTCACTTGGGCCAACCCCATCAACTAAGTAAAACTAATCAAAATAAACACCAAGAATTAACATAGATAAATAAACCCACCTTAAAGTAGCCAGTAACTCTACATATCAATTGGTGAAGACTTCAACTCACACTACATGTCAATCGGATTAACACTTGCCAATCGAAAATCCATCGGGAAATCATCCATGATCTCTCTCGTTAACCATATATTCTACAGGTCTGTACCTTTGAGAATTCAAAGTGCTTCTCACATAGAAACTCCTCTCCGATAATGACAGTAAAATCTTATTTCTTACAGAAAATTCTGGCGCTTCTTTCTTTCCGTATAGTTACCAATTTTTGAAAGGTTTTCCCCCTTTTATGGAGTTCTCATTCACTGAACATGATCATCCCAGTTTCTTATTATACAGCGAAAGTTGCACTATATCAAAGAAATTTCCAATCTCCTCTGCATAGGAAAAATCAAAGAACAGGTGGTCATAGCTTTCAATGGCCGAGTTACACAGTTATTGTTTATAACTTCAATTCTCAGCGAACCTGCTCTTAAGAATGCCAAGTGCCAACCATAACATAACAGATTGCCGGAGAATAGCCTTTTTTAACCAAATGATCCATTGCAATCATAAGGTTGCCCGTTGGTTCTTATCTCCTCTCAGGCAATTCTAATAGAAAACTCACCGTTTAAGGCTCCAGTCCAACAAACTCTTTTTTATTTTTTTCCCTATTAGTGCATTGTTTTGAGGCAAAATTTTAAATAAAAAAAAGTTTTTAATATTAATTATTTAAACTGACATTGTTTTGAAATTATTTGGAATCCACCCCTTTTTTTAGAAAGTTACAACTTATAAAAGTCTCTTCTGATAATAGCTCTTTATCATCAGACCAAGATACCAATCAGTTTTTGATGTAGGCGGGGATTGAACCCTAAATCTCTTATTCAACCATTAGAGACATTACCAATTGAGCTAACTGGAACCCACGCCTTTTTTTTTTTTTTTTTTGGTGTAATATGGAATTGGAGAAATAATCTTCAACTTGGAAAATCTACAGTACCTCTCGGCCAGCTGTTGTCTCAAGCAAAAGAAAGGTTGCGCGAGTTTAATCTCCATAATTCCTCCACTATAATACCAGTGGGACGTCCACCTACCTGTTGGCAACCTCCAGATAGAGATACGTATAAGGTGAATTTTGATGGTGCTCTATTTGCATAAGAAAACAGTGCTGGTATGGGTGTGGTTATTCGAAACGATATGGGACAGGTCATGGTTTCTCTCTTGCAAAAAACCATGCTCCCTTTCATAGTAATTGAAGTGGAAGCTATGGCAACGAGGAGGGCTCTAGAATTGGCTCTGGGGACAGGTTTTGACCAGGTAATATTGGAAGGTGACTCACAGATACTCATCACAACTCTCGGAAACAGCTCTCACTCTTTGTCACACTTCGGACACATAGTGAAAGACATACAGTACCTTGCCTCTTGTTTTTTAGAAATACATTATTCTCATGTTCATAGGCATTGTAACACTGTAGTTCACTCATTAGCGAGACGAGCAATTTCTATTTCTCAAATGCAAGTCTAAATGGAAGATGTACCACCAGATATTATTAATGTACTTCAGGCCGATCTTAACGGCCTTTCATAAATGACAAGTTTCTTTCTTTCTTCTAAAAAAAAGAGAAGATCAATTATGGATGCTAGCTAGCAATGGCTGTTTCCATGTCCTATATGCTTATAATGTGAGTCAAGCCCATAGGTTTTACATGTATGGTCACAATTTGCCATGTATTCTTTTTTTACTTTCCTTATAAAAAACTGAAGTATAAAATGGAAAGAAAAAAAAAAAAAAAAATAGAAACATTGCATACTGCATCCACAATTGATGGAGTATAAAGTGAAATACAAAAATTGGTACATTTGATTTATATTGTGGGATGCAGGGTCAAACTTGAGGCATGATAAATACTTTAAGATCAAACATCTATCTAATATCCAGTAAAATACTTAAAAGTGATTATGTATTTGTGTTGAATTATGCTTAGTAGTTACCAAATATATATATATATATATATATATATATATATATATATATATATATATTTTGCTACTTCATGGTACCTTATTTAGGAGACGAAGTAACTGTTGGAAAATATAGCTAGATAAACAAGTTTTGATTCAACAAAGCAAACCCTAAAAATTAGCAAAAACATAAAATAAATAGAGAGAGTTAGAAAGATCTCACAAACTATAGAATCGCAAATAGCGTTGTCCTTAAAGGTTAATTCGTGCCAATTAGAGTAGAACTTGGTGCGTTAGACTCTCTTGGTTGAACAACCCCCCAGGATTAGACTATAGCAAATATCTTCAAGATGGACGCACATCCAATCAAGAAGAACTAAGGAACAACCTTCTTATTTTGCCTTTCCTTACACCCAAAAACAAGTGCATAAAATTTTGTGGGAGAAGAGAATAAACAAAGGAGTAGAAGGCGGCTGGAGAAAGAAAGGAATGCTTTAGGGTTTTATAAGCAAAGACCAAATAAATGAACAAGTGGGCTGCCTAAGGAGTGGGCTGCCTAAGGAGTAGGCTTCCAACGTTCATTGTGCACAATAAATGCCCAATGGCTGATGAGCTTGACATATGTCAATCAAGGGTAATTAAAGAGTTCACAATAGTTTGGAAGTAATCACAACTCAAAAGTGCTTAAATCACTTTAAAATCGATAATGAAAAATGATCTTTGTTCACTGTTTTGACCATAACTTTTGACCCAAAGAAGAATTTTTGAGTGAAGTTTGGTTCATTAAAAAGTAGACATCCTGGGCTTCAATTTGAATACAAATTTTGGCTAATTTGGATTTATATTGAGTAAGTTATGACCATTTGAAGTTGGACCAGTTGGGCAGTCCCATTTTTTGGGTTTTAAAACTTCATTTTAAGGCCCAAAACATTATGCTTTGATGTGGGCTGGCTCATAGACCCTTGGAACGTCCAAATACAAATAAAAAGCCCCAATAACCCTAATTTTAACTTATAAACACTCATCTTATGTCTCAAATCAAAACCCTGGCTAGAGAGAGTGATTTTTTAGCCTCCATCTTCTCTAAAACCTTTTTTCCTCTTTTCAAAATTGAAGGGTAGGCCCTTAGCACCTTTTTTTAATCATCAAAAAAGCTCTCTTTAGTTAGTTATAAGGCAGAAAATTTGTTTTCAAAACCTTTTGTTCTTGAGTTGTGATTACTAACAAATATTGTGTTCTTTGATTATCTTTGTTTTCTCTATCTAACCTTTGTGATTGTAGGCATTGAGGGGCCGATTAAATAACATCAAATTTGTGATTCTAAAGCAAGGTGAGTCTCTTTTCCATGATTTACCACCTTGCTTAATATGATTCACATGATTTTCTTGATATAGTTTCTCCATTTGTTATATTTGATGTGTTTGATTATGTTTAATATGTTCTAACATGATTTTAGGTTGTCTATAATCTATTCTTGTTGTCCTTGATTATGCTTAACATGTATGTTTATTTTATGTAGTTTAGTTTCATTATTTGTTTTGTTTCATGTTTATTTGTTTATGTTGATGCTTTGTATTTTTGTTTTATGTTAGTTTAGTTTTTAGGGTTTCTAACATGCTTGTTTGATTTCACATATTACATCTTTGTTTGATTAAATCTTTAAAAATGTAATTTTTCGAATTTGTGCTAAAGGATGCGTACACATTTTTGAGTATGCGTGCGCATGGTTTAACCATGCGTACGCATAGTTGAATATGCGTACGCAACTCAAACCCAAATTAGGGCAAAATCATTTTATATATTTATTATTTTAATCACTTTTTAACATGTTATTTGATTCTGTTTGACTATGATTAGGTTAATTATTTATGTTTGACTATTTTCCATGTTTGCTTTAGTATTTTTGCCATGTTAATTATTTATGTTTATTTGATATTCTTTCCTTGTGTGTTTTATTTAATTGTCAACATGTCTTGTTTAATTTATTTTGTTTGATTATATTTTATTTATTTCCTTTTATATTGTGATATGTTTTTAACATGTTGTATGTGTTATTTTAATTTAAAGTGCACGATGTATGTTTAGATTAAGGATCAGGGTTGTCTTAGTAAACTCTTTAATTAAATATGGCCTAGCAACACATAATGGGGGCTGGCCCATAAGTCGGACGGTCTTGGGTGCCTAACACCTTCCCAAGCCGTACCCAAATTCCGAACCCATAATTTGGTACGTGGATTCATGTGTGTAAGTGATTGTTCCAAAGGGCCTAATATGGTTTCTAGACTTAATCTATGTGGCAACTCCATTAGTCCACAGTGGCGACTTCACTGGAGATAGAGATAAAGTTTAATTCCGACGTGTTGTTAGGCCATAATTAAATGAAGATTTTATTAATTGAGCCCAATCCTATTTTATTTTGTTTTTTCACACAAATGCACTTTGTACTCATGTAACCTTGGTTGGTGATGAGTGGGAAAATGAGTACACTCCATTCGAGCCAAAGTTTTTCGAAGTTCATCCCACCAACTCACAATCTGTGCCATTGCCTAAGATGGGATTTGAGTACGTTAACGGTTTGCTACCAATCCACAAAGGTCCACTTAGGCCCTTAGTTGGAATCATGGCCCACCTAGTTGTGAGTGACCTATTGATTTGTCCCTTTAGCTTTAAGGAGCTTACCCACACATAGATGAACTTAAAACCCAACCATGTAGGGTTACCCAATTGTGTGTGCGTGTGTGTGCTTTGTTTGAATTGTTTGTTGGGATAATAAAATGGGTCAATCTTTTTTTAGTCTTTTATGTTTTCAAATTTTTTTTTTTTTAAAAAAAAAAAATTGTTCAAGTTCTTTTTTAAATAAAATTTTTCAAAAAAAAAAAAAAGTGTGAAGATTTCGCCCAAAAAAAAAAGTGAGTTTTCAGTTATTTTTTTATTTTTTTTAAATGTATATATAAATTCCAAAAAAAATTTAAAAAGAGAGTTTCTTTGTTAAATAATTTTTTCAAGAAAGAGTTGCTTTCAAAATAAAAAATTTTCAAAAGAAAAATGTGAGTTTTTAGTGAGATTATATATATATATATATATATATATATATATATATATATATATATATATATAAATTTTCAAAAAAATCTTTTGAGTTTTTCTTTAGTAATAATTTTTTCAAAGGTTGGCCCATTCTAGTAGCCCATTTTTGTTTGATGTTTGAGTCTTTCTTTTGTTGTGTTTTGGGCTTAGGCCCATCTGTGTCTTGTCTTAGGCCTTAGACCCATCCTTGTTTGACTTGGGTTTAGGCCCATCCTTGTTTTGTGCAGGGGCATTAAGCCCACTTTTGTCTTGTCTAGGGCCTTAAGCCCACCCTTGAGTTGTTTTGGGTCTTAGACCCATCCTTTGTGTCTTGGGCTTTAGACCCATTCTTGTTTTGTCTAGGGGCATTAAGCCCATTCTTGTGTCATCTTAGGCCTTAGGTCCATTTGTGTTTTGTCTTTGTCTTGTCTTGGGCCTTAGGCTCGTCCTTGTTTTGTCTAGGGGCATTAAGCCAACTTTTGTCTTGTTTTGGGCCTTAGGCCCATCTTTGTCTTGTCTTGGGGCCATAGGCCCATCCTTGATTTTGTCTAGGCTTTGAGCTTTCCATGTTTTTGTTTTGGGGCTTTAGGCCCATGTCTTGTTGCCTAGGGTTGTTACCTCATCTTGTCTTTTGTCTTGGGCCCTAGGCCCACTCTTGTTTGTCTAAGGGCATTAGGCCCATTTCTTGTCAAGGTTTGTCATCTTTTGGTGTCTTCATTGTTGAGTCTTCAAGTATCATTCTTTTGGGTCTTGTCTAAACTTTGTGGTCTCGTTCTATGGGCATGGTTAAGTGGGAATTGAATATAAAATTTTTTATTGGTGATCTCCATGAAATGTTTCTCATAAGGATAAGTCTCTTGTAGGTGACACATCATTGCTCCTAAAAAGGGTATTGCACAACCCTCTTGGTCTCAAACCTCTGATAATCGCCTCATAAGAACTTATCTTACTTCTGTTGACCAAATGGCATTAAGTGACTAAGATATTTTGAAGAAGATGGAAGAAATGATGACTACTTCTATCATTGAGAGGCTTCACCATCTTGAGGGCGCTAAAGGAAAGAAGAAAAAGGTAGTGCAAGAACCTCAAGATGAAGACTCTATCTTTGATGATGATTATTTTGAGGAAAAAGAGGTTGAGATCAACAAGGAACCTAAGAAGAAAGAACAGTTAAAGGAAACCAAAGAGATGTCGCACGAAATTGAGAAGATGAAAGATATGCTTAAAAGGTCTCAAGGTATGGAGGACTACATGCTTGATATTGAGGGATTGTGTCCATTTCCTGATGTCTAAGTCCCCCCAAAGTTCAAAATGCCAAAGATGTATTCTTTTGATGGAACTGGATATCCTAAGAATCATTTGAAGTAAATGTTCTTGCCATGAAGCCTCTAGGTCTTACCAAGGAGAAAATCATTTTGTGTTTTCCTCGAACTCTTAGTGGTGTAGCCCTACAATGGTATCTCTCATTGGAAAATGCTAAGATGAATGATTGGAACAAGATGGCTAAAGCTTTTGCGAAACAATATTCATACAATGTTCAATTGGATGTGAGCCTTAGAGACTTGGAGACTACAAAGCAATTGAGCAATGAGTTATTTTCTGATTTTTTGATGAGGTGGAGAGGAAAAGCTTCTAAGATACCTAATCATCCTAGTGAGAAAGACCAAGTGAGGATGGTCATAAAGAACATTCTACCTACTTATGGGCGCCAACTTGCACCAATTCCTTTGAAGACTTTTGTTGATCTGTATGATGCCGGTATACAAGTTGAGGATGCTATCAATGGTGGACTTATTGAGAAGAGTGATGTAAAACCTCAAAAGAAGTTTGGGGTAGGAAATTCAAGTAATAGTGGTAACAATGGTGGTAAGACAAGTGAAGTTAATGCTGTTAATGTTTGAAGAGAGTTCACTCCATTGGGAATGACTTTATCCCAAGCACTTGAAACTTTTTCAACCAAAGGATTTATCAAGCCATTGGATCTCAGAAGGTATACTCCAAACACCTCTGCTCCAAGCTACAATGTAAGTGAGTATTGCAAGTACCATTAGAACCATGGTCATTCTACTGATAAGTGCATTCGTCTCTGTCATTACATTGAAGACCTTATTCAATCTGGCAAGATCCCTAAGCCACCCATCAATCTCCTAAACATCAAGAGAAATCCTCTCCTCGACTACCATGGTGTGCCTCCTCCTAATTGGGGTTGATTGATCGAGAAGTTTGGTCTTTGTTACTGCATCCACAATAGTCTTTCATTTCAGTGTGGTTTCAATTTAGAATTGCTATTGTTATTTCAATACAATATGTCTTTGTTGTTTCAATTCATGTACTCTTTTAATTCATCAATAAAGTTGTTTGCAATGATTTGAGTTTTATCATAAGTTCTCAAAGTTTCAAGTTGATTTGATTCTCAATATGTGATGCATGTTTGCCCATAATCACGCTTAAGGAAGAGAGGCCATTATTCTGTTATCTTAAACACATTTCCCTTTGCTCACCACTTTTGAGCCTTCAAAGTTGTTTTCTTTCAAAGTAACCCATGTCAAGGATTACCCTGATGAGAATCAACAAGCACCATTAAAGGATCCATTGCATGTTCTAGTTGGGCCTGTTACTAGAGCAAGATCCAAGAAGATCAAAGAAGCACTTAATGGGTTGATTCAAGAGATTTGAGCTGAGTCTAAAATGAGGCATTCCAAGGTTGGCCCAAAGGAAGATGAAGGCGTAATAAATTTAATCCATACCAATTAATGGCTGATTGACTTTCCTTCCTTAGGCATGATTTGTTCCAGCAATTGCGTGCATTAATGGTTGATTGACTTTCTAGTTCCATACCAATTTTAGCTGACTGACTTGCCTTCCTTAAGTGTGATTTCCTTGCCCAGTTCAGTCTATTTTTGGCATGGAGGAGCTGCTAATTTCAGACCAAATCAACCTTAATTTTAGGCTTCTATTATTTAGTCCTTTTTTATCTACTTCCTTTTTTATTTTCAGACCAAATCATCATTAATTTTAGGCTTCTATTATTTAGTCCTTTTTTAGCTATGTTTTATAAATAGCATGCACTCATTGTAATCAGGGGACAAATTCTTGAATAAAAATCATAGAAAACATGAGGCTTGCTTCTTCTCTTGGTTTTTCACTGAACTTGTGAACTTATTAAGGATTCTTCCTTGTGGCATTCAAATTTTATACCTTCAGTTCGTGATTCAATTATAATCACTAGGTCGAGGTTTGTTACTTTATATCTTTGGTTCACGTTTCATTTATAGACGTTGGGTTGGGGTTTTCTATCAAAAATTTGAATTTTAGCTTTCTTGGGCAAGCATTCCAATATTATTTGTTGGGTCTTAAAACGTGTCGATTGAGGTTTGCATCATTTGGTATCAGAGCCCGGGCTCTAAAATTAGGTTTATTATCCTTTTATCTTTTGCTTCTTGTTATAATCCTATCTTGTTCAGTCTGTGTTCATTATTCCTTGTTCTTGTTTTGTGTCGTGCACCAAGTTAAAAAAAAAAAAAGCCAAAAAAGGAAAAAAAAAAAAGTTTGTAGTTTCAGTTCTCTCAAACCAAAATATTGTCCTCTTCCTTTGATTCGTTTTTTCTATAATATTTTCTTGCTGTCAGTATTAGTTTAAATACTACAAGTTGAATTTCTTGATCAAGTTAATTAGTTTAATAAAGAACTGAAAAAGGGGAAGAAGCTACGAGTGGAAAAAGGCAAG